>CALNHX010009237.1:0-51912 GCA_940337035.1 Agriotes lineatus | reverse complement strand
GGTGTTAAATCAGGACTTCTCGCTGGCCAAGCTCTTGGAGCTCTACGACCGATCTATTTGTCAGAGTAATGGTGGTTAAACCATTGCCAAACAACACCTGCATAATGTGATGGTGCACCATCGAACTGCACCCACATACAGCGCCGGAGTGCACGATGAATATCCTCCAGTAGGGCCGGAAGGTTATAATTTAAACATTCTAAATAATTGTCTTCATTTAGCATTTCAGAAAGTATAAAAGGACCAATCAGCCTGTCTCCAAATATTCCTGCCCTACATGAAGATTGTCTTGGGTCCAAACGTGTTCCATCCATTTCTTCTATGGGCTTCTACCAACTACTGGCAAAAGATAAATCGATGTGGATGGTCCTCCTGCAATAACTGAACTCATCATCCTTTAAAATCTTATTTACACGAGTTTTAGAAACACCCAAATTTCTAGAAATACTTCGTATACCAGTTTCTGGATTTCCAGCTAATATTTGTAAAACGTTTTCCTCTAAATTGGGTTCCCTTATTCTTGGTCGACCTCCGTTCTTATTATGAGCTAGAATCCAGTTTCTCTTAATCTTCGACCTGCAGCTCTTATCACAGTATGAGAGGAATGCCTTCTGCTGGGAAAACGTATGGGGTACACCCATGCAGCTTCATTAAAATTTCCTTGACAGCTTCCTAAAATCCATATCATGTGCCGCCTCTCCATGGTACGAAGACAAATTATGGTTGAAGCAAATCAAACACATGTGAGTTAGAGTCTCGAATAAATCTGATGTCACAACTGACAGTCAAAATTTTACGTTAAGAATTTTGAATGTTTGCTTCCATTTTTATTATTTGTTCATATCAGGTCACCATAAATATCCATTATGTTTAATTTTAACAAAATATCGTATCTTTCAATACCATTTCAAAAACGAAATACCCATAGTTAAAACAAATTAGTCAATAATTTTTATTTTAACTGTATTTCCTATTGATAAAATATGCATCTATAATTTATTATAATTTTCTGTTGGAGATAACAACATTAACCACACAGTACAAGAAAACTAAGTTGCACAGACAATTCTTTTCAAGTTTTGCGTTCATCTTTCATGAAAGAAGGTTGCCTGAAGCTGTAGTGGGAGTTGCGGGACACCCTGTATTAATCGCAGCTAATGTACATTTAGATTTGCTGACGATCAAGCATTGGTGGCGCACGATTTATACGATCTAGAATACATATTACGTAGATTATACAAGGTGTGTGAGAAATTAAGTTTACAAGTTATCTTACAAACAATTTAACACTCGGTTGTTAACTCAGAAATTTGATGTACTATTCACTCAGAACTACCACGTACTGTAAGTAGCGGAATATATGGGAGCTGCCATCGATTAGAACGAACTAGACTAGCAGGTTAGAATTCTATGTGGTGGGGTAATAATATAGAAAAGTTATAAATAAGTAATATGAATAGAAAGCTAGATAGTATAAAGTTACAGCCTCTCTGCTTTCTGTATATCAAAAGTTCTCCATAATGAAAAAAGTCGTGTCTAGATTCCGTAGTGCGAAATAACGAATATTTATTGCAAACATAAATTTGTGATACTTCCCGTAGTACATATGTATAATACTCAGGAATATAACTTTTTCTACGACCACTACTAAAAGTAGGCATTTTAGCGCTAGCTTTTTTCACTAAAAGTGACGTTAAAGTGTTAAAAGTGAAATGAGCTGTGTGGCATTTAGAATTTTGAAATGGAGGTGATGTTATACAGTTATTCTAGTTACTTCTTTCGTTTGAGGTAAAGTGTTTTTTTAAATAATTAAAGCGTTATGTAATAAATAAAGTCAGATGTGTACTATTATAATTACCTTTGATAACTGCAGAAACATTCACCTGCGCGTCAAGGCCATCTCTTTATTATAACAAATTATAACTGTCATAAATGCAAACCTTTGTTAAATCGACATTTCTGGATTAGTAACAGTAAATTTAAGGCCGTAGAGAAAATATTCTGTGCAAACTCGTGCTAAAAGTGTTTATGCACGGGACATGTTATGAAACTCGGCCTTCGGCTTCGTTTCATAATTTTAATGTCTCGTGCATAAACGTCCACTTTTAGCACTTGTTGCAACATATAGCTATTATCTCACGTTAAGCTTTAAATTTACTGAAATTTAGGAAAATTAACTGTGCCTATACAGGTGTTCCAAATTGCACGAACAAATATAAGGGCGTTATTCTGCATAAAAAATAAGAGAAAAACTCTAACAAACATATGTCCATAAATAATTCATTTCAAAGATATCCTTGATCAAAGAATTAAAAATAGCAATTCGTTTTTAAAACGTTTAGATTTAGTATGCTGGTGTGTTGTTTTCATTATCTGTTTGTTTTACCTTCAGAATTATTATAAGTGACTCAGAAGAAAGAGGTTACTCCGAACAGTTACTATATATTTTACTTAAAAAAATGAAAAATGGAAAAAGAAAAAATATATTAACCTGAAATAATTTATTTGAAACGCATGCTTATTATTTTTCTACTTTTTACTAAGCCTACTAAATTTTCAAGGCCTTAAAGCGAGTTGCTATCCTTAATTCTTTGATTAAGGTTATTTTTGAAATGAATGATTTCAGGACATATGTTTCTTAGGGCCGGTTGCAGAAAGCAATGTTAAGTCTGGTGTTAGCTAACATCACGTCAAAGTGAACAAAATCGCATCAAATTTTGTTTACTAATGTATTAGTTACCATAAGCATTTGAGATTTGATTCGTTTTTGTTCACTTTGACGTCGCGTTAGCTAACACCAGACTTAACATTGCTTTCTGCAACCGGCCCTTAGAGTTTTTCTTTTATTTTTTTATGCAAAGTAACGCCATGATATTTGTTCTGTGCAATTTTGACGCTGCATATTCCTATCAATCCCAGTGGCAAGCTAAGTCACTATAGTCTTTTGTGTTGCCTATAATCCCTGCAATACAATGGGGTCGATAAATTACTAAAAATGAAATGCAAATGAATTGTTGTTCTGATAAACTTGATTAATACGTCATACTTGTTTAACAACGTAAAGGGTCGTTGGCAATGAAGATCAGATAGGTAAGCAATATAACAATTTATATGTATATAACACGGCCTACGTACATAATCCTATCTATTGTACTCACAAACTAAAACGACATTGACCTTGCGATTCTGATAACCTTGCATTTTGGCCACAAATTCATACATCATGCAGACGTCAGTTTATCGTCTTGTAAATTTTGGTTAGATCCTTCATATGCAGAAGTGTGCTGTAGAAACGCCCCGATATAATTTAATTCTTAGAGCTGAAATCATTTCCTTGTCCGATGAGCCAGAGAAAGCAATAATTCTAAAATCCTAGAGAGCATGTTGTCATTAAGTGGAAAAGAGAGATCAAAACAACAATAAAGCAAACCTGATTTCCATTAACCCACCTAAACTGGCGTGTCTCAGAGACACTTGACCATGTAGGCGGTTGGCAGCTACAGTAAGCTCTTTATTTTTCACATTTGTGAGTTTGCTTAAAGTCTATTTGGTAAAAAGGCCTCTGAGACACGGCAGCAATGGTCGTACCGTTGATATCGAACTTTGAATGCTCGGTATTACACAGTTGCTTTGTGGTAAGAAAATTACTAGGTGTATTTTCATAGAAGCTTTGAGTTTTAGTAGGAGATAACCTAATGCCCGTAACTTCAGAAAGCTCAATTAGAGTACTTGTACGTTCATTTATTTAGTAAGTAGCGAGCTTACAGGATGATTTTTTTAAACCTCAAAATAAAGAAAAATATACTGATGGGTTCCAATTCTACATTGATGCATTGATTTATTTTCCTTGGGTGAATATGGTACCAAGCTTCGCATGGAGCGATAAGAAATTATCAGGTGGCGCTATATTATGTGAATATCGTAAAAAATGTACTGATCTGCAAAAAGTAAATTAAGCAGGTGCAACTTATGAAAAACAACAAATGTCTCAGAGACACGGCGCCAGTGGTTGCGTTTCTCTAGGAGACGCCAGTACTGGAAGGGTGAACAATTTAAAATTTTTAAATTTAGCTCTATGGGACAGGTTATCACGATACGCAGTATAATGATATAATATGGAGTTTAAAATACACTAATAACAGAAATAAAATTAATGCAAATGATGTGAAGATTTCAGGGAGCGTAGAATTGTATGAATGAACAAAATTAAATTTTAGGGATGCTGTAAAAAGACGCCGTCATCAGAAAACTACAACCCTTACTCAAAGGGTAGTTCAAAATGAGCTGAATGCAAAACTGGTCGAAATTAATTAGGGTATAGTCGTAGAAGACGTAAAACGTACATGAAAACAAATAAGAGCACCAGTTTCTGAAGTAACTTAGAAGAAACTGAAGCCAAATGCACACACATGTGACTGGCTGATAGCCACTTTTACTCATATCCCATAAAAACAAATGCCAAGTTTTTAACGACTACAGGAAAATAAGTCTAATGAATCACGTTTTAAAATTATTCTTAAAAACAGTTTATTTATTTAAAGATTTATTGTGAATGGAAATAGTACAGTATGATACTAGTGTATAAATGCCCCTCTAAAGCACGTGCGACGAGTTTAAGAGCACGACGCAAAGCGAAGGGCTTTTAACGTCGCTAGTGCTTTAATGGACCTTATACACGTGTGTCATACGCTATTTTTTCTACGTTCCTAACAGAAATATTAAATTTTTCCGTCACATTGTGTAAGACATTTTAGGTTATGTGGACATTAACACACGCCACCAACGGCAACGTGCTGGTAGGATTGGCAGAAAAATACACTAATTAGTCACAGTTCGTTATCAGGAATGATTTTGTTACCCTTAAGACGTTGTTCAGCGTTCAGGTGGTAGTACAACGATGTTGTGATGTTTGCTTGTCGAAGCTAGACTGAACGGTAGACACATACCTACGCATAGTAGCATATCATCATTGACATGAAAATGCAGACGAACGATTGGACGAACTGAGTTCCAGCACGATAAGTATTCTAAAACTCGTCCGTAAGAGATGCATCCTATCACCCCTGCTGCTTAATATCTACTTGGAGAAAATATTTATCGAAGCCCTTGCGCGAATAACCTCGGCCTAGTTGTTGACGGATTAGACATCAACAATCTGAGTTATGCTGGTACCTTCATATCGTTCTGTTAGAATATCAGCAGGAACCTCTAAATGTGACACTCGATGAAAGTAATGGCATGGCATTAAAGATAAAACATGAAAAGAGCCAAGTAGATAGTCATCAGTAGATATAGGATTGTAGGGAATCAACCGAATGCGCTAATAGTCGGCAACGAAATGGTAGGAAAAATTAATGTTACAGGTACCGACATTTTTAGAAGATGGAATTCAGTTGTGAAAACGATCCGGACGGCGAAGAAAACCGTTCGCGATGTAAAAAGAGCGGAAAGTTTTACGTGAAGTTATTGTATCTACCAAAATTAATAATTTAACGGATATCAAGCATCCTCGAGATACACATGTCCTTTTGTTAAGAATTTCATACCTTGAGTTAATCCCAGTTAAAGGATCTGTGATCATTCAACTACTTGGAATTTACCGTTGATCATCCCCATGGCCTTAAAACTGCTTGGATTTAGCGGTCCCTTATCTTCGCCGCTTTCAAGCTTCCTAGATTTCGCCGTTAATACTCTCAGTAGTCTTAAAACTGTCTGGATGTTGCCATTGATCATCCTTGGACTTTCAACTGTATGGATTTAGCCGTTGATCATCTCCATAATCTTAAATCCGTCTGAATTTTGTCATTGATCAGCTCCGTCGCCTTAAAATTTCCTGTATTTCTCCGTTATTCATCTTTGCAGTCTTAAAGCTGCCAGGATTTAGCCATTGATCACCTCCGTGAAATTAGAACTTCCTCGAATTCACCGTTGATCATTTCTGTAGCTTTAAAGCTGCCTGGATATCGCCATTAATCATCTACGTGGTTTTCACACTGCCTATATGCCGCGGTTTATCATCTCCGTAGCTTTAAAGCTGGTTGAATATCGCCATTGATCTTTTCCATGACTTTCAAACTATCTGGAGTTCACCATTGATCATCTGCGTGGCTTTAAAACTACCTGGATTTCTCCACTGGCCATCGTCTCAGCCTCTCGTGCCTCCAGGTCTTGGGAAAAACATCACCAGGGTACCAGTCGGATCCCCAGTGACTCCGAAGCTGGCTCCAATGTCGTCGTTCTATATCTCGCTTCCATATAGCTGCATGATGTCTCTTTATGTTCAATAACTGTATTTAATAATAATAATAATTTTCTTTATTACCCTTGAGAAAATAGACGATAGAGACAAATGACAGAAGAAAAGCACTATCAACTCAAATGGGTAACCAAAAGGCGGGATCAGCTGGTAGTTGGAAATCCAACCCCTCTGATCTTCCATCCAAACCCTGATTAAAATAAATGAAAGTAGATTTGAAAAACTGCCTAAAAAAAGACACTACTATCTGTAACGATCAAGTCTACAATAGTGTTTAGACAAAATTAAACTTATAGGATTATTAATATATTAATCCTAGTACAATCAAAGAAAGTTAACAAACACATAATTCAAATACTTAATTGTCTAAGCTAATTGCATCCTAACTGATTGTGGAATAAATCGTGACGCATTTTGTATTGTGTGCTGGGGGGGGGGGGGGGAATTAGGCCTCGGAAACGAGTATTAAGATGATTATGTACGTCTGTCCTGAAAGAGATTTTGTTGTATAAATACGGCGGACACTTATTAATTAAAATTTGATAAAAACGATTTGAACATTGAAGTAACCTTCGATTATGCATAGGTAACTGGCTGGCATCCGACAGTTTATGAAATATGTGTTCGAATTTTCTTATGCCATAAATGAAACGAAGGCACGCATTTTGAACTTTCTGAATTTTGTCCGCAGTCACCTTGTCAATAGCTGGGTGGTAGACTGGAACGCAGTAATTAAATTGGGAAAGCACAAACGCTTCAGAAAGTATTTTTTTAATTGAGATGTTTAAATATGACCTGTGAGGGTATAATTCCCTAAGATGCATATAGCCCTGAGAAATGTATTTCGTTATCTGATCTATGTAACGGAAAGTGTTATCTAAAATAGGACCGCGACTTTTACTTTATCTAACACAGGTATTCTTACATGATCAACATAAACATTTACAGAATTAGCCAAAAAACTACAGACATTTTTATTACCAAACAGTAAGACAGACGATTTTTCTGGATTAATTCTCAGGAAATGTTGTTTGGAAACCTCACAGATATTCTGCAAATCTGAATTTATTTTATTTATTGCTACATCAAGATTAGACATGTTAAAGGAGTAATATAGTTGAGTGTCATCAGCGTATATATGTGTTTTGCAAAACTTTATATTCTTCATGAAAGTTGACGTATATATTGAGTACAACAAAGGCCCTAAAGTGGAACGCTGGGGAACACCTTGCGTTATAGGTAATGTTTCAGAGCAAGCATTCGCCAACTGTACCATCTGTATTCGTCCAGTTAGGTGGCTAGCAACTAAAGCAATAGCGTTTGCACCAAAACCGATAAATTTTAAAATTTATTTAATTTATTTATTTATGAGTAGCTCCTACATAGATGTAGATTTTGCGCGTTTATACCTCACCATTTTCATCTAAAAATTATGCCTTCAATACTAAAGATTATTGTGATTAAGCACTTTACAACACAAGCAGACAATGCATCTTGTTAGTAACACAGGTTGGATTGTGCCCGGCCTAATAAGTATGTTTAGTAATAGGTTGTAATTCCGTGATGTTAATGTTAGGGTAATTTCCAGTACAATATTGTTCTCTGTAGCTTGTGAGTGCAATATACATGATCCTTATTAGTACACTCTGTGTTTAAATGAAGTGGTACGACGACATGCAGGTGGTTTTGTGAATACATTAAGTGTTAATATATAATAAGGTAGACATGGAGCTGTCAGATTTCACGACATAACGCACGCCCAGGTCGTTCATTCTGGGGTAGAGAACGTTATCTTCACTTTATACAATATCCCATACCTCTGTGGCACCCGTAAACTTATTGATATTGACTTTCTACTTTCCTCCTCAATTAAGTTAGACAGAATCACGTATGGTCCTTCTCCTCTTTAAGACCGCCACGTGGACTGTGTGTCATATTTCAGAGGTACAGCTTTATTTTATAGCTCGAAAATATATAGCCAAATCAAAAAAGAGTTTGAAAATCCTCAAGCTCGGCCGCGACCTTCTTGGACTAGCGCTCATTCAACGAACACCGGGAAACTTTCCAGTTCTCCGGTGTTCGTTGAATGTGGAATTAAAAAATTAAGCAAGCTCACGATTCGCTGATCTGAATTGAATTATGCCGCTCGTGATTTCCGGTGGACCTCGAACTGCTGGCGTTTATGCGAGCTGTCGGGAAAAAGGATTATTAACAGGGCGACTTCACAAGCTACTGGACAGGTACCTATGTTAATTTAAGCAACAAGACCTTTCATTGCGCCCTAGGGTTAACTGAGCAGGGAAAGTCTAAGCAGCAAGATATTCCATTGCGCTCAAGGATTACTAGGACAGGGTCTGTTATGAACAGGATTGCTTCGGCAGTTTTACTAACTTAGGCAAGGGAGGTTTCGGGTTAGGTGGTTTCGGCAGTTTTACTAACCTAGGCAAGGGAAGTTTCTGGTCAGGTAAGGGTTGCTCAATCAGTTCAACCAGTTAGGAGCTGGGAATCGAATTGGTCTCCTGACCCTGGGGCACTTCCTTTTATATTACTTCGAAAAGCTCAACCAGGTGGGCATAGAGTGGGGCTAAAACGTGATAGTTAGGGGGCACCCGGAGAGTAGGGATGCGTGAATTTAACAACGTGGCGGAGCTTCCGCAACTCGCTGATTTATACCAGGCCGTTATCCGACTATCAGCAGATCTCCTGACGGAGTTCTTCGAATTTTTCTTACCCTCCGCTTTCGTTGACCCAAATGTTCGCGCGTCATGGATTCTTGTGGCCAGAAAACCTCTAGCAAGTAATAAAGGTATTTAAACGTATTAATACAATTTGCACAGAAATAATCTTCACAAATTTTCGAATCGAATTCTAAAAATACCATTTGTGTGCTGTTGCAATTGTTTCAGCATCAACTCGTAATTAATTAATCAATAACTGACGCATTAATTTTTGTAAATAAAAAATCATGCAGCAAACTTTAAAATAAAATTCGAACAACTTAATAATAAAATCTTACAGCTCAAGTGGGCAAATGTGGTTACACAAATTCGCAAGAATATTAAATTTAGTTTGAAAGCAAGGTTACGTTTTTCAGATATTCGCACCTGGTAGGATGTTAGCAGCAGAATATTTGATGCAAGTTAGTAAAGTTAGGCAAGACACGCCTAAGGAGATGTAGGGAGCAGGTAGAACTATTCAACAAAGGTAAGTTGCTAACACGAACAAGCACCAGAATAAGTGAGGACCAAAGCAGAAACGCCTTCGCCAATGAAAGATTCGTCGACGGGAAGCAACCTGGTTTGAAATAACTCGAGTTAGATTTTTATATCTGATTTTGACTTTATTTATCGGTAATTAATGTTAAGAATTACATATTTTCTTCGTCTCCACAACTATTAGTACTTAGGTTAAATATTTTTTTAATACTGTTATTATTACAATTGATGACGACAGTAGGTACCGATACTAGTATCGAACTAATGTATTACAGCACTATACAGACCACAACAATTTATTTGCCTTTAAAGCAAAAGGGGCCATTTAAAATCAAATACATGAATATGACGCTGATATGAATATGTAGAATTTCTGTTCTACGTACATATAGATACTATTTAATAATTTGGTTTAGCATTATGGCAACGTTAGTTTCATGAACTAATGTAGTAGTAAATACGCAAATTCGAATAAACTGTAGAGAAATGATTTTCATGTCGACAGACTAAGCTTAAGTAGCACTTATACATAGAAAACAACTCGTAACAACTACATTAAATCTGCGTTCTAAACGTGGTGCAAAAGCGATCTATAGGTATTGTTTTACACGATTGTACTTTCCAGTCACGTTCCTCCATGGTCATAACCATCGTAGGTGTATTTCGATTTTGTGTTTATACGGTACTAGCAATAACACAAACTTCCATTTAATAGTAAACGTTGTGTAGCCGAGAGGAGATTGTCTTCGAACGCCCCAGCTGCTGGTGAATTGGTGTAATCGTTTTCTTAAAGCAAGGCCGATATGTTGCAGCTTTACCGCAGTCTTTCTTGATAAATAATTTCACAACGCTCATGTATAGCCGCTGCTGCAAATAATGGAATGATTTATATGTTTTGAAAAACTACATTCCCGCAAATAATGGATTCCTAATCTACCTCTTATTCCCGGAGGACTCGGCTTCCTTATAACATTTATCTTCATTTCGGATGTAGTTTACCCTCCCTTGTCTATGTGGGTCAATAACTGAAATACACCGTGTTACACTACTCATTTTCCTTAAATACTTAACACCGTCGTTGGCTTTGAAGTAATAAGCTGAGATATAATGTTGATCACTGATTGAAATAAGGGATGTTGAAGTATTTCAGAACAATTGCACAATTCCTGTCTGCAGGATGTGTATAAAATGAGAGAAAATCAATGTAGATTACTGTCGTTGAAATATAGTGTTTCTTTTGGTTTGATGTACACCTATAGTGGATATCGGTATTTTAATCATATAAGAGTAGGATTGGCGTTGTTAAACTTAAATCTGTTACCTTTAAAACCTATTTCGGCAAAATCTTCGTTTTTTAGCAATTTTCATAGAAAAACTAAATTTAAACTTTTAACAATATCTGCCTACAGCACTGGCGAGAAAATATAATGATTATCTTTGTATATAATGTTACGTTCCATTAACAAGCACTTATGAAAGCGATTATATATGAGGATAGTTTTTCAATATTTTTGGATAAAAAGGCCATTATATAATGCTAGAGAAGCAAGTACAAACAACCTGAGCCAAATAAATAAAGTAATAATGTATCTTGATGTAATAAGGATATGCACAAGACACGATGCGAATGTTATTCAAAAACCATAAGTCCCAGAAAATGCATGTCTTGATAGAATAGTCATTTATAGACAGTCGTACTCAGTAGAAGACGACCGAGTGAAACAACTTTAAGTATCTTATTTTCTGTTAATACTAGAAAAGCATAAGAAATCATTTAATGTAACCAAATCAAACATCACCTCCCTCACTTTACCAAATCAAAACGAAACAGAACAGATGCTAAAAAATATTACGTAGTCCACTTTGAATGTTACAAAGAATGCTTGGAGATGTATAGCCTTAATGCGACATTAACAGAACTGTAATCGAAAGTAAATCATGCGTACAAAAAGAGGTTCCTAAAAAATACACCTGTGAAAGTAAAGACCTAAATGCCCACAACACCACTAAAATTAAAATCAACAAAAAAATTAGCAAAGACATAAGGAACTCTACAGAAATGTATTTCGTCTGCGAAGAAAACGAGATCTATATCCAACGATACCCACACGGTTTGCGTAAGGAGAACGGCAGGGCGGGCAGGGCCGCCGCCGCATTTGTCGCATTCGGCCAGAGGCAGTAGCTAGAAAACGAAGCCCCAGGCCGAACGGCTAGAGCTTCATATGTCAATCCCAGCTGCTAGCCATTCGAATGGTACTCGAGTACATATCACGAGAAGGCTACGATCTGGCGACAGTATTGATACTCTCGAACAGCAGGTATGCGTTTATAGCGTTACGCTCTAAGCCAGAAGAGTGGCAGGCCGTCATGAGCTTCGCTGACGAGATCAATTCTACTGGATGAAGGCGAATTCCAGCATCGAAGAAGACGAACAAGCGTGCGAGTTGGTGAAGAAGGCAGCAACGAGCAACAGTGATATAAGGTTTAATTTCATAAATGTTTTCATAAAGCCGTTTGGGATTGACTACGATTTACTGAACGTATATCTGTTGTCATTCCATCGATTTTATTAATAAGCACCCGTTATCTCAAAGCGTAGTAAAGCGCAGGCGCGAAAGACAACTATGGCGCAATGGGATGCTAGGTGGAGAGGGACGACCGATGGTCGGGTGAGCAAATCTATCGTGCTTGTGACTGGCCACGAAGGCTTCCGCTTCTATCTGGTGTGGATCTGGAAGACCGATGACGATGCATGTGACTGCGGCGAGGGCTCGGATACTGCGAAACACATACTGTGCGTGTGCCTAGCAAACGACTACAAATTCAGAATTTCAAAAATTACTGCACAAATTCAGACTTACGGGGCGGAAACTATATAGAGCCGACATCTCGCTGACAACAAAACATCACATCAGCACAACAGAAATTGAAACGATAGAAACAATAGCTGGATAAACGATGTGGGACAAACGGCGTAACACATATGTAAAAGGCAAATGAGAACTAGCAGACCTGTACGATAGACGAAACAATTGAGAAGCGAATGGAATGATTACTTAACCAGAATGACGAACACTAAGATAGCCAAAGTAGGCCGTAACAAAGAATCTCATAGTAGAAGACCGCCAAAGTAACGACCAAGAAGAAGCCGCCATAACTGGCAGTCAAAATCCCAAGAACAGCATTGCCAATTTGATGTTTTCAGAAGGAAAAAACTGGCGATTTGCTTATTACAAGCAACATGAGAGAAATCATTGCAGGTTACAGTAAACGATTAGCAAAGTATTAGGAAAAGTTATATAAGACAAAAATACATAACAATTATAACATATCAGCCACCTTCCTTCGCATACAGCAGACGTGCAAATTGTTTTACTCTTTATATTTTCAATTTCGTTTTCGAACGCCGTGGCCTGTTCTATATTTGGATGCTAGTACGTCACGACTTTCTATCTTCTGCTGTTTGATTTATTTCTGTCACTGGTAGGTTGGTTACATTTTTAATTCGGTGAATACGTTTGACTGGAGGACACACCCTTTTCCTTCTCCCATTAAGTTTTTCTGAATGCAGTTTTGAAATGCACTTTCCTTTGATGATGTAACAAAAAGGGTATTTATCTGCGAATAGTTGAAAGCAGGCGACAATTAGATTGGATATTCAATTATCTAAAAGCCACCCAGAATTTTTTTATGATACAGAGTAAAATTCAGGGTGCGTCATTCTACATAAAGGAATATGGCATGAGACGCTGCGGGTCAGGACCGCCGAACCTACAGCATATCACCTCAAATGTTTAGTTTTCAAAGACATATCGTATGAGCCAAAAAGTGTATCAAGAATCATGTGTATTATAACACCAGAAAATATAAAGCTGTCGTTTGACATTTCTTACAAAGTGAGGTTATGATCTTCTAGTTCGTCTTCTTCCTCAGGCTTTGGCAATACTTTCGTTGCGTTTATTATGGAATGTTTTGATCACTGTTATGATCACGTTGCGATACTAGCCACTATCAGCCCCTCTCCATAAAATGTCATTGACAAGGATTAGGTAAAAATTTCTTTTTTTGCTCATACTATATGTTGTTACTAGAAAAACTAGCTTATTGACAAGATGAAATTTGGTTTACTTAAAAATTTGGTGATCTTCCGAGAGCTTTTCCGTATTTGTTATATCGGCTTTTTAAAGATTCGATTGCACTGATCTTTCCGATGCATTGGCCGTGTATATTAAATAATATGGGAGGTATAATGCATCCTTGGTTAAGTCTTTCCCACTGTGGAATCTGCAGATAGTTATTGTTGGACAAGGATGGACGCTCTGTTGCCCAATTACAGAGATATTGTTAGATGTATCAGATGTCCTGCAAGTATCCGTCATAAATGATTCCGTTTGACTCTTTATAGATGGGGTATTTTCTGCTTTCCTCTACTTCTCTCTATTTTAAATATGACTTTTGTACGTTTATGTATTGCATCACAATTTGTAATGTTTGTCTATCCTCGAATATTCTTCTCGGCGGAGTATATATTCGCTATTTCATAGTTGTCATTCTCTGTGTTGTACATTATAGCCTTGACTTCTAGCACATTCCTTTGTTCTATAGTCTCTTAAATTATTATTATTTTTTGTAGTGGCTCTTCTTTCTGTTATTTTCGGTAACAAAGCTTTACTAGTTTGTATTCTATTTTTCATCATTAAGATATTACGTCCATTTCCGATTTTTCGAATATATCGCCGGAGTCTCTACGTATGATGAACATACTACATGCCAATACCGCAAACAACACCATATATCTCTAGAACTGAGTCAACAATAAAAAAGTTGTATTGTCAATCACTATTTACAATTACAACTACTCTACAACCTACCGTCTAGCTTTCTCATACTCGTAGGTTCCAGCTTTCATTTGCCTACAGTATGTAGTCTCCAGTTCACGTAAAAATGACGGCAGGACCAGAGCAGTATTTGTCGCCTTCATCCAGATGCGAGAACTAAAATCGGAGCCGCCAGGTTGGCTGACTGGAGCTGGATATTTCAATGCGAACTGTTTGCAAGAATAACGGATTTGCGCTAATGGTATTACGTGATATGCGCAAACCCACGGAGCACCTAGCAAGAGGTGTGTCAGGCGGACATGTCGTTTTACAGTCGGGTTTAATTGCACTGGGTGAAGACACAATCGAGCATCGAGGGGAACGAGCACGCGGGCGAGTTGACAAAGGGGGCCGAAGTCGGTGACGGCGGCACGAGTTGAAGAGCGGCGACCGTTGAGCGACTGACCGAAGGAGCTCACGTAGGCTTTCTCTCTTGCCTAGTGCGGATCAGAAAGGCCGATGACGACGCTTGAGACTCCGGCGAGGGCTCGAATGCCGGGGAACACGTGTTGTTTTGAGACGCAGTACATAGGTCAGCTGTGAGATAAGCGTTTTTTCCAACGGGATTGAGGTAACAGAGATATTTGAAGAATGTCGCCACTCTCTAAACGAAGGCAGATGGTGGCGAGTGACTCTCAAGTTTGCGAGAACAGTCAAGAGGTGACGGGTATAGCGGGTTTAAATTAAGAGAACCGGTGGGAGGCTAGTTTAGTTATTTTGGTTAAGAGTAGGAAGCATGAAGTATGATCAATTCGTGTTACGAAAAATATTTTCATCTAAGATTGAAATATTAATTCGTTTTTTTTTGTTTAATCCTTACGCTTCTATCTTACGGTGTAGAGTTTAAGGCGAGATTTATGAAATATTAATATTATTGTCAATTAAGCGAGATTGCTGTAAAACGTTTTTACAGCAGGTTCATTAACGAGAGGTGGCACAATTAAAATTTTTCCGATCAATAAATAGTATGTTAATATTGTTATGATACATGAGGCAGTGTAATCAATTTCAATAAAGAAATATTTAAAACGAATAAGTTTGGAAGATTGATATAATTAAATCTTGATGGGTTTTAATTTTAAACATTATTAAAAAATTGTATTGAGACAATGAGAGAGGAGATTTTGATATTAATTGAATATACTAGTTTAATAGTTACAGAAAATTTTAATAAAATACAAGCCAAGGTAACGATTGACAAATGTGTTATACTGATAATGTGAATTATTAAGTTGTAATAATAGATAATTTAAAATATGGTAGGGTGCAGTAAGAATTGTATCCAACAGAAACAAGTTTTTGTGTAAGTGTAGTTATATAAATAAACTCGAAGAAAGATGTATAACATATTTTAAAATGTGATTTTGACTAAATAAAAATGGAAATTGGTGCATAATTTGTATAGTTGTTTGGTTTACATACAAATATAAATGCGATAAATAAATCTACGAGGTATTAAAGATGGAGCCTAAATATTAATATTATAAAATACTGACAATCGGTGAAGGGATTGTTAAGTGCTGCGAATTACATTAAAGGAACTAGAGAACGATAAAATTGGATAGAATTGAATTTATTGACTAACGTGTAGCATAATTACATGTTTATATTTGACATTGGTGGTTGCATCGTAATAAAGTAATTCAACTAGAACGAGATTTGTGATGGTGCTACCAGAATTGGACCACTTCAAAGAAGGTTGCAGAGTACCGAAGGATATCTAAGAAAGAAACAAGATACGAGCTGTTGCAGTTATAAACCTGAAACTTACCAGGTTTGGTTGGAGTTGAAGCTGACGTTTGATAGGGGGATTGCAGCCAGAATCAGCAGGGTATTGGAGATGGTTGACAGGTGTAGGCTGTAGGTGTCAAATGAGGACAACATTGAAATCTTTTGGAAGCAGGAGACACTAGTTTATGGAATTGTGCGAGTTAAGCTGAATAAGTGACAAGGTTTGTTAGTAATTAATATTAAAACATTTTGAATAAAGATCAATCAGTGAAATACAATAATACAAAGCAATATTTAATTTAATGAATTGATTAATGTAAAAATGCAATTGTCAATACCTGGCTTGATGAGTTTTGAAAATCGGTTTGACAGCAAATGTCATTAACTGTAATATTAAAATTCAATTAATAGAGATCTCGATTTGGCGAACCACCTGAGATAAGAAAACTTGATTTTAAAAAGGAATTATTATTTAATTAGAAAGGGCATTGCATTAATAAAAGGCTAGCTTATATAGCCATATATATAACAATATATTTATATTCCCGTTCCTTTCTCTTGAGCTCTACTATTGACGGCCAAATTGTCTTTTCAATTAGCTCGCTTCTCTCCAAGTGAGTATCTATGGCTATTTCTGCTCTAACAAGTCTATGCCAGTATAGAAACGATTAATAGCAGCCACATCCTCGCATATACCCTTTACGCAATAAGAAGAAAAAGAGAAGTGGCTGGTATGGCAATACCACGAAAAGCAGATTAATTATGTTCGAAATGGAGCACAACAGCACTTACTTCACGCATGAAATCGACAAGTAAAACTAGTTAAGTGATTTGAATATTATTTCTAATTTAAAGTATTTATGATGCTCGTTGAATGTAACTTTGCTGCTCATCATTTTAAAAGTACTCTGAGACTGTAACCGAGAATTTAATTTGGTGTATATATAAATATGATTTTAAACTAATATTGACGAAGTTATATTGTTGACAATACATTTCCACGAAGCTACTGTTTAGTTCTTTGGGTAACAATATTTGAAGAACTAGTAAATGTAAGTTATCTTTTGATTTACTCATTTCGTAAGTAAATAATAAACACTAATTTGTATAGTAATTGTAATGTATGCTATTTAAATAACGTTAAGTTATTATTTCCTGGTATTGGCAGGCGTGGTGCGCACGCCGCGCCGGGGAGTTAATAGTTGGCTGTGAAACCAGAATATTTACTTATTTAATGTGTCTACCTGTCAACCTTTCTAGCTGTCTACTTGTCTAGCTGTTTACCTGTCTATATGTCTACCTGTCTACCTGTCTAGCTGTCTACCTCTCTAGCTGTCTATCTGTCTACCTCTCTAAGCAGTGCTTTGGAACCTATATTAAAACAATCGAATCTAAAATTTGGGTCTTACGTAAAAGAAAACAATATGCAATTAAATGGTGCTGTTGCAAATAGCGGTATTGAAATATCCAAAATTTTTAACTCAGTTTACGCCCAGAACTGTAACCTGTAAATCTCTACAGCATAATAATATTTCTTTAGGAACTTGCTTATTGCTAAAGTAAGGGATGCTGTCCTTCTGTACATAAATCCAACAGCAAAAGCAAAATAAATAACTATCGCCCAATTTCTAAACTTTGTGTATTTACTAACATACTGGAAAAAAACACGTAATATTTACATTCGGTGCTTACAAACAGTGTCTGTAAATTGTCAGTAAATTTTAAGCAAATTTCTTAGACATACATTTATTAGCAACCTTACACATTGACAGATTTCCCGCCAAAAACCTGATCATAATTTTAATTTCCCGCCAAAACCTACGCAGAATTTTAATTTCTTGCCAAACCTGCGCAAAACCCTTGCGCAGACCTGTGCAGAGACCCCCGCATAGACCTGTGCAGAAACCCCAGACAACAATCACATCCGGTTTATTTTTAGCAACCTTGCATATTCCCAGATGCTCACATACACAAGTCTCGGCAGGTCTGACATCTGGCGATACGCAAATATAACCTCTATTAACACCTGCAACAAAGAGTATAATAGGATAACTTATAAAAACTGAAAGATGCTGGGTGGCTAAAAAAATATGATCAACAGACGACTCTTTCAACGCTCCGTTTTGTATTATCAAATTCTGCTGTTTAAAACTCCGTCATACTGCTATGTGTTAGCTTCGTACCAGTTTAGGATTGGCTTGCGGATGTCTTATACTGCAAAAACCAACTTTTATGCCTTGTTGTATTATTGTATTTATAAATTTCGTGGTTTTTAAAATAAGTTGTATTATATGCCAATATTTTCTTTGGTTTTACAAATTCTATAAAATATTCATTTACATTTTTTTCAAAAACATTTTGAATGTTGCATCTTTTAGCTGGAAATAATCTAAATTTTTCAAATACAAATACTTCAGTTGTTTTGGGACTAATCAGAATAAAAAAATGTAGTTAAACCATACAGTGCCGTGACTAAAACTTAAACGCTGCTACAATCCAGTCGCAGGCGAATACGAGCAAAATGTAGATTCAATACTTGATCCAAGAATCTGACCTGTAGAAGCTATAGTTTTTTCGTGGAAACCTGATACAGTCAACCTAACAGTTTAAAGATTTTTGAAATTCTTCATGTCAATACTTATAAAACCGGTTATAGGAACATGTCGGGTTGGCCAGTGATGCATAACATATATTTGTAGTAGTTTTACTTGTGTGCATTATAATAATCTCCAATATATATATTGTTGCCACCAATCTTGTGCCGAACCTGATTTCTAAGCAATCTAGATAAGTTTTTTATCCGGCAAAAATGAACTGTCCCTCACCGTTGGGTATTGTGTATAGCATCCTTATTAATTAGAGTATATTTTACTAATATATTGTTGTGGCCTAATAGCTTTTATTTAATTTAATCCTTATTCTCAGGGCTATACTTTAATCTTACCTTTTGTCTGCAATCTTTAGCATGTAATTGTAATAATCTTGAGTATTAGTCGTGCAGATTTTTCAAATATATTATCGGCTAATATTTTGCTAGTATTTTATCACCTCTCTTAAATATCTCTCTACCGGATTGGCTTGCGGATGTCTTATACTGCAACAACCAACTTTTATGGCGTGCTGTATTATTGTATTTATAAACCTCGGGTTTTTAAAATAAGTTGTATTATCTGCTATTTTCTTTGGTTTTCCAAATTCTATAAAATATTCATTTACATAACATTCTTAAAGCCAAGGCGTTAACACAAGATGTAAATAAACCATAACATTCTTAGGGCCAAGGTCCTAACACAAAAACAAAAAGGTGTCTGTTTTACGAGATTGACATGCGGATGTTGCAGACTCTTCGAGATAACCTATAAACTGTAACAGGAACATGTCACGTTGGCCTGTGATGCATAATGTATTTGTAATAATTTTATACATCAGCAAAAATTTCCAGACAACAATGACTTCATTGTTAAATTTTTATCAACCTTGTATATTTCTCAAACAAGTCCAGACAGGTTTGAACTCTTAGACAATAATATCCGGTTTATCTGATTCAGCAAAAACTTTCCAAAGACTTCATTGTTCAATTATTTTTTAGCGGTCGTGCAGATTTCTCAAACAATGGGCTTCATTGTTCAATTGGTAGATAATAACATCCAGCTAGACACCCCGCATCTGATATTCTCAACAAGTTTGCATTCCCAGACGATGACTCACATCAGGCTTATCTGATAAGCGTAGGAATCTTGTAAAATATTTCAAAATTAGACTTTTAGCCCCAAAATTCATCATGAGAATCTTGTAAAATTTTAAAATTAGACTTTTAGCCTGCAAATTTATCGTGGGAATCTTGTAAAACTTCAAAATTAAATTTTAGCCAAAAAAATTTATAGTGGGAAACGGAAGTGGCACGTGACCTAGGTGAGGTCAATGGCCTCGCCCCCGGCTAGACCAACGACCTTAACCCCGGCTAGGCCCGTGACCTTGACCCCGGCTAGGCCCGTGACCTTGAAAAACGTCAAGGTCAAAAGTGAGCCAGAACACCCCTAGGTGGTCCTCCCCTGTTGGGACGGAAACATTTATAAATATTAGGTTTAGGTATTTCTAAAATATTGTATTCTGAGCATCAGAATTATATGGAAAATTTGTTTGTTAAATATAAGAAAATTTTTGAAAATTGTTTAGGTACAGTCGCGGAATTAAAAATCCGGACGAGTCTTACAGATGATGTTTGCAATTTTTGGGTAATGTAATTACTTGCATTTTTTGTTCGACTCTTAAATGAGGCATGCTGTCATATACGAGTAATTATTTTGATTTTCACTAATTTCACCACGTAACGTGATAAGTAAAGTAAAGTAAGATATACACTGAATCATTTTAAGTGTCCGGATTTTTAATTCCGCGACTGTACATTCAATAAATTTGAGCTAGAATTCAAATTAAAAGAAAATGTTCCGCCTAAATGTTGTAAAGCGCGGCCACTTCCATTTGCTGTGAGACCAAAAATAGAAGATGAGTTGGAAAGATTGGTAAAAATTTAAGCTCTAGTTCCAATAGAATTTTCAAATTGGGCATCAACCATTGCTCCGGTTTTATGGGTGTAATGATATGGAGCATATGCAGAGTCTAGATCTAGTTTTCCAAAATTTACAAAAATGTGGTTTAAAAGACAGAATGGAAAAATGTAAAGTTTTTCAAAACTCATTAACTTATTTGGGTCACGAGATAAACTAAAATGGGTTACACAACACTGGCAAAAGAATTGAAGCAATTAAAAAGGTTCGAAGACCTAAAATAATTACACAATTGAAATTGTTTTTAGGAATGGTAAATTTTTACTGTAAAGTTGTTAAAAGTGCTTCGGGTATTTTGCAACCACTTTATCAATTGTTAAGAAAGGATACAACTTGGTGTTGGTCACGCGATTGCGAGATAAGCTTTAACAAAATAAAAGAAATTTTAGGATCTTCTACGGTCCTGACTAATTTTGATCCGAAAAGACATAAAATTGACGGTCAATGCTTCGAATGTCGGATTAGGGGCCGTAATAAGTCATATACAAGGTCCGGCAGAATGAAGTATCCATTTTCAAAGTTAATTCATTTCATAATATAATAATGGTGAGGTACTAACACCCCATGAAGGAGCTTGGCCTGCAAGGCGGAAGGTCAGAACTTCCAAATAATGAGATATAAATTCAAATCAAGCATGACGCTTTCGCGATAAATGGAAATTTAAGACAGTTGTCAAAGTGTTTGTCAGAAATGTCAGTTTAGCTGTGAATATGGAGAATTGGTCAAATATTCAACGTTCTTTTGCGGTTGAAGCTTATTTTATAGTCGACGTCAAGCTATTTGGTTTTGACCTTCTACAGCTGAAAGTTGTAAAATTAGATATGTTCCTACAAACAAAAATATCGCCGATTGTTTTTCTAGGTTACCGCTAGGAGCCGCTGCTAAAGAAGTAACAGATTTTACTTATTTACATAACATTGCTCAAAATCAAATTGTAATTGATTTTGCTAAAATAAAACACTAAACGGCTAAAGATTCGGTTTTCAACAAAGTTGTATTTTCTGTACTAAACGCATGACCTGAAAAAAGAGCGCGTTGCCTGACGTTAAACAATTTTATTTATGCAAAAATGAATTGTATTTAGAACAAGGTTGTTTAATGCGCGTTTACAGAGTAGTAACTCCTAGTATTTTACATATGGGTATTGTGAAAATGAAGGCACTAGCCAGATGTTACTTTTGGTGGCCTTCTATTGATGAGGCAATAAAAAAAGTAGTTAAGTCGTGTACAACATGCTCCGTTTTTTGCTAGTGATCCTTCAATTTTACAATTGATACCGTGGAATTGGCCAAACCAACCTTGGACTAGATTACATATGGATTTTTTCGGTCCGTTGTCTAATAAAGAATATTTGGTATTAGAGGACGAGACGACTAAATGGATCGAATGTTTTGAAGTTCCAAGCACTTCAACAAATGCAGTAATTAAATGTTTACGCGAAAAGTTCTCAAGATTTGGTTTGCCTAAACAATTATGCTCGGATAATGTAACAGTGTTTATTTAGGACGAATTTCAACATTTTTTAAAGGTTAGTGGCATAAAACATTTAAAAGGCGCTCCGTATCATCCAGCAACTAACGGGTTAGCCGAGAATGCGGTAAAGATAATGAAATCCGCTATTAAAAAGGGAAGAAAGACGGTATTAATGATGTTCATTTAATAATAAATCGTTTTCTAGTTCAATATTGAAACGCTCCGCATTCAAAATTATTGTTAGGGCATAAACCCAGAACAAAATTTGATTTATTAATTCCTTTTACGCAAATTGTAGTAGAGAATACTCAGAATAAACAAAAACAAAACTATAAACTAAGAAGGCATAGTATATTACATACCAAGGTGGAAAGTGTTTCATTCCTGTCGAGAGATTAAGTAGTTAACCGAGACGCGTAGCGTCGAGGTCAACTTTATCTCGAGACAGAAATGAAACTTTTCACCGTGGTATGTATAGTATTTTATTCGCAAACAATAATTGGAAAAATTATTATATTATGATACGACTGGTTATGACGCGCATGAATGGATGAACGAGATTCCCAGTGTCCCTACCTATACAGCGGTCGGGAATGGATCGCGCATGAATGGATGAACGAGATTCGCAGTGTCCCTACCTATACAACGGTCGGGAATGGATTCATTTCCAACCGCTGCGACGGCAATCACTTTTCCGACGGGTTGGAAAGTTACAAGTTGGGAATAGCTCATTTTCCAACTTTTTAAAAGTCAGTAATGATCTTATTACATATATGGTTGCGAATCTATATATATATATATATATATATAAATATGAATCCCTATTTCCCTTGGTCACGCCATAACTTAAGAACGACTTTACCGATTTTATTCATCTTTTTTTTAAGTTTTCTAATACTGCGTAGAAGGTTCTCACGGAATGAAAAATTAAGAAAATCCAAAGGGAAACCGGAAAATTCGAAAATATCGAAAGTGTGTTGTTTCTATTTGCAGTCACACCTGTGCTTAATGGTTTGAAGGGTTTTCCCCATAATGTCATAATCCGCATCAGGTAACCGAAAGCGGAAGAGATAAGACACTAATAGTTTATGTAATTCCAAATGCTTTAGGCACATAAGTCGTCGCAGTCAGTCAGTCAGACATTCAAATTTGATTTGTGCACAAGTGATTGTGAAAACAATTCCGTGTCGTTTTATACTGTCCGTTACAATGCCAAAGGCACGACGAGTTAACATAGGTCGTCGAAGACAGTCAGCTGCGCGGGTATCTACTTTACGTGCCAACCGCAATGATGACCAGCGCGCTACGGATAATGAAAATAGTTGTAGCTATTAGCATGTTTTTAAAATGAAAGAGATCAAAAATTCGAATATCGGAAAAACGTTTGCTGAACCCGCTAATAGCAGGCAAATCAATGTTCTGGCAGGACAACGTCTGTCGGGTTCGCTACCCCTTAGAGGGTGAAATGGGGTAAATAAGCCTAAAAATCGATATGGGTGTCGTTATTGAAGTTTTTTGGGATGTTCATTGCGAAAACGGCATTTATTTTTAAATCTAACACAATGGACATGACATAAAATTAAAACTTTATAGTGGTTAAACGGGGTTTTAGAGACAAATTATTTTTGGACAGAACAACGTTTGCCGGGAGGGGACGGGACGGGACAGGAAGGGACGGGACGGGACGGGAAGGGACGGGACGGGACGGAACTGAATTGGACGGGACGGGACGGGAAGGGATGGGATGGGATGGTAGGGGAGGAGACGAGATAGGACGGGACGGGACGGGACGGGAGGGTAAGGGTCGGGACGGTACGGGACGGGACGGGGACGGGGATGGGATGGGATAAGATGGGATGGGATGACAGAAAATAATTAGTCATTATTTAATACACAAATAACGAACCTCGAGCGTATGAAGTCGCGGGTTACAGCTAGAAAATGGCATACATTTTTAAGTCCAAGACGATGGACATGATATAAAATTAAAACTCCATAGTGGTTAAAAGGGGTTTGAGAGACAAATTATTTTTGGACAGAACAACTTTTGCCGGGCCAGCTAGTAAAATATATTTTCAGTTAAATGATAAAGTTTGGGTTAAAGATTTTAGAGCAAATAAGGAAAAATTGTGCGAAGGTTTAATTACAGAGATTTGAGGTAA
The DNA here is from genome assembly GCA_940337035.1 of Agriotes lineatus. NCBI lineage: Eukaryota > Metazoa > Arthropoda > Insecta > Coleoptera > Elateridae > Agriotes > Agriotes lineatus. The sequence goes on along the minus strand of CALNHX010009237.1, from coordinate 27,630 downwards.
TAGGACTTACAAAGTAAATGTAAACGATTGTTCTTGGATACGACATGTAAATCAGTTGAAACCACGTTTTGATTCACGGACTGAAGTTATTTATACAAATATTGTACCAAGATCGTCATTAATAAGCGATAGCAAACTTCTGCTCGTGAGCTAAGACGTAGAAGTCAACTTCAACCTCCAGATAGATTTGTAGCTGGTTAGATTTGCAATAAACAAATGTATGTATATATTTAGGGTGGAGGTGTAATGTATGCTATTTAAATAACGTTAAGTGATTATTTCCTGGTATTGGCATGCGTGGTGCGCACGCCGCGCCGGGGAGTTGATAGTTACTTGTGGAACCAGAATGTTCACTTATTTAATGAGTAAACTAAATAAAGTATTTATGAGTTATTGCTGTATATTATTGGCCAACTGGTCACAATAGTAACAGTAATATAAGTTGTTTTAGTCAAAAATGAAAAATTCTGATTCCCTTATATGTTTATGAGTAACTTGTTCTTAGTAAAAATGAGAAATGGCTTCTTTGAAAACAAGCTGATTAACAATTCTTTAACAAATACACAAAGGAAACAAAAATTCCACGTAGTACGTTACATTATTCTTATTATTATATCATCAGCTAGCTTCATATAGTATGGGCAGCCTGTTGAGCTTATTTATACCTTCAGGATAGAAAATCGACATTCATCTGTTCACGCACGGGCCACGGACAAATCTCAGGCTCGTTACTATCAATCCGATGAAATCATTTATAAGGAGTTCTATTCGGGCCAAAACTAAGAGGAAAACAATGTGTGCTGATGAACCCAAATGGCCTAACGCATGAAGGTTATTTTTCACCTACTCTAGGAACCCTAGCAAACGCATACAAATGGCGGCAATAACTCAGCCTGTAGGTTGCAATTCAACATAACGTGCTGTGCAGCTACATAAGTAAGTCCCGCGTATTGTCTCCTACAAGCTCTTGATAAGAATATATTGTTGTGTTTTGCACTTAAGATAATGGCGTACTCCAGTTATAATGTCCCGAGCAAGAACTCTAAAGCTGCTGTCGCGGAAAGCCACTTTTTCTCGTGTAGTGCGCAGTTCGGGAGCAAAAAGGATCAGAATTTAGTGTTCTTGTGAATCAAGTAGGCAGCTTTCAATAGTAGCGATTACGGAACACGCACATTTTGAGCGGCTTAAATGAATTGCTTTCTCGTTTCCGTGCTTTAATTGTTGTGCGTAAAAACGGTTAATCATGGAAGGCTAGATTGCAATTTCTATTTCTAATACAGTAGGTTACGAGAACTTAATGAACACTATTGGCCAGGTTAGAATACGGCTTATCTTCACTAGTCACAGTTCCTGTTATTCAACCACAAATTCCATTAGAATAATGTAGCAATGCAAACACTGATATTGATTAAGTAGCTTATCGCGACCACAAGCTAGTAATCGTATTATCTGTTTGTTGTCTTTGAATGTGATATATCTATACAAACTATCATTCAACTTGAAGTATAATATAATTTTGTATACAGTTACAGTTTGGATCACGAGAAGCAACGTTCAATGTAGTTATTCAACACTCGGGTTTAATTAAAAATTAGGTATAAACACTTATTTTCGAATTTGTCATCCGCTAAAACATATAATTATATTAAACTATAGACACGGCCTAATCACTAATGAATAACATCTTATCAATAATAAACAGTAAATATTATTCAAATTGTAAACGACTTTAGACTCGTAAACACTTATGAGTAATATTGTTCTGCAAGATAGTTTAAACTCCAAACCTTAGTTCATAGTAGTTTAAACTTTAAACATTAGATAAGATTATAACCATATTATTTATAAGCACAATTGTAATAGCAGCAGTCAGTATTCGTCTTGGCTTCTGCTAGCGATTTACCCAGAAGTTCGTGTTAAGTAATAAAATTATTTTTAAAACTTAAACCAAAGTTCTTCTTATTTAATTGGCGCTGCGAACAGGATTGTCAAACGGAATTCAAACCGGTATATTTTAATATTTTATTGGCAATCTAAGAAGAAACCGTCTGGAGACTCCTGCACATTTTCCTGGACCAAGCCTGAAAGACTTCCATCTGCCGAAGGACTTCACTTGAGCGAAAATCGAGGATCAACCGCTGCAGTACGTTTCCACTGGACAACCCGCCCCAAAGGAACCTTCACCTACAGAAGCTTCTACAAGGCAATCCGCTAGGCATCTCGTAGAATGTTATTGGCACCCGTAGTTTTGTAAGTGTTTTTTTTTCCATACTTCCTATTGTTATACAATATTGCAAGTTATTGTTTATAAAAGTCATCTTATGAACAAGTCAAGAGATCGATCTAGATCACCAATACAAAAAGTGCAAAATAAAAATACAAATAGTGATTCAAATTTAAATTCAGGCAATAAAATGGCTGTAAACTTTTCCGAAATAAATTTAGCTAGAGAAATTGTTCCTACCTACGAAGGAGGTTCAATAAATCTATCGTATTATATTCAACAATGCGAAAAATTCATAGATACTTATAAGATTAGTACAGAAGGTCAAGAGCATTGCTCTACCAATAAATTAATATTTGAACTATGTTGCTCAAAATTAGTTGGTTCTGCCCGTGAGACTATAATTGTTTCAAATTGCGTAACTTGGAAACAAGTTAAAAGCGCACTTCTAAATCGTTTTGGAGACCAAAGAAATGAAACGCTTTTGGAAAATGATTTAATTACTTGTTATCAATTTCAAAATGAAAATTACGAACAATATTATGAAAGAGTAAAATCTAAACTACAACAGATTTTAGAACACATTAGTATTAGGGAAGAAAACGCTAGTTTAAAAGTTTTTAAAACCGAAATGTACGAAACAAGAGCCCAAAATACATTTTGTGCTGGTCTTTTCGAACCATACCGATCGTTTATCTCAAATAAAACAGTGACCTCTTTAGAAGATGCACTCTCCCAATTACGAAAATATGATAACCACCAACAGCAAGTAAACTTTTTAAATTTCATTCGAAGCAAGCAAGCTACAAAACCTCCCAGACAAATACAACAAACTCACAATGTACATAGACATGTGCCAAATAGGCAATTCTCATCCTTTGCAAACCCACAAACAGCTCAATTTTCTCGTTTTAATTACCCACAACCTACTCATGGTTCACATTTTCAACAAAATTCAAATCAGTTCCCTCGTGGCCCGATTAACATTCAAACTCGAAATGTTCCTCAAAAATTCTACACAAACTCTCAAGTTTTTGGTAAAAACCCAGATTATAAACCTACTCCTATGTCAGTAAATACCCGTAATACTGTACAAACTAATAAAAATCAAGCTCCCCAAACACAGTCTAATTATTTCCGAAGAACAGGTCCTCCAAATTTTATTGCTGAAGAACTGCATAATATAGAACAACCAGAAAACTGTGAATATAACCCTGACTCTTATGAAAATTGTTACGATTCCTCTGAACACGATTTCGAGATTAATTATGAAGAAACTATGTCCAATGCATTAGATAATAATCAAGAATATCAATGTGAAAATTTTCCCATACAAGCCTCGACAGAACAAACATTGACTTAAATGCAATCTTAAGTAAACCACAGTTACCATTCATTACTATACCCGAATTTAATCTTAGAATATTAATCGACTCAGGCGCTTCTAATTCCATAATGAACCCTGAAATTGCTAACGATTATTTTAAAAATCATTCTTTCAGAAAACCTTTTCAAGTAAAAAGTTTAGATCAAATTGTTAATAATGACTGGAATATAGATTACCCCCTATTGGAAAATTATAACATAAACGAAAACATCAAATTTCATGTGTTTAAATGGCACGATAGATTCGACGCACTTTTAGGTAGTGAAGATTTTAGGAAGCTAGGTGCAAAGATCGATTATGATCATCAAAATTTAGAAATTAAAGGTATCAAAATTCCCTTTTTCTTTGAACTAAATCCCCAAAATTTTAAACCTGTTAAACAGAACACCAGAAGCTATATTAAAATACCCGTAGACATAGATGAAGGACAAATAGTTATTCCAAAAATCAAAATTAATAACGTCACTTTGCCAGAATCAATTTCTTACGCAAAAAATGGTATTTGTACAATTCCCTTGCAAGAAGTTCAAAACGTAGACATAAATTTTCACCAACAAATTAAGGTTCAACCTTTATATAATTTTGAATTAGGTAAACCAACATCAAACGCTCAAGAATTAGATATTACAGAAATTATTAGAAAAGATCATCTAAATCCGGAAGAAAAAGTCGAAATTAGTGCTCTTTGTAAAAAGTTTAGAGATATATTTTACAACGAAAAATGTGATTTGTCATTTACTAATGCTGTAAAACATACGATTAGGACCAAAGATGAAGAACCAGTCTTTTCAAAATCCTATCGATACCCATACCATTTAAAAACCGAAATTCAATCTCAAATAAAAAAACTCTTAGACAACAAAATTATAAGACCAAGTATCTCACCATATAGCTCTCCGATTTGGATAGTACCTAAGAAATTAGACGCAAGCGGTAAGAAAAAATGGCGTTTAGTTATAGATTACCGAAAGCTTAATGAAAAAACAGTAGAAGATAAATATCCTCTGCCCCGCATTGACGAAATTTTAGATAATTTAGGTAGATGTAGTTATTTTTCAACACTTGACTTAGCACAAGGATTTCACCAACTAGAAATGGACCCCAAATCCATTGAAAAAACCGCTTTTAGCGTAGATAATGGACATTATGAGTATCTTAGAATGCCCTTTGGACTCCGTAATGCCCCAAGTACCTTCCAACGTGTTATGGATAATATTCTAAAAGAACACATCTATAAAAATTGTTTTGTATACATGGACGATGTTGTTGTTTTTTCAAAATCTTTGCAAGAACACATAAATCATCTGAAATTAATTTTTCAAAAGTTTAGAGATTATAATTTGAAAGTACAGCTCGATAAATCTGAATTTCTAAGAAAAGAAGTAGCATTTTTAGGACATGTAATAACTCCTGAAGGTATCAAACCAAATCCTTCCAAAATAAAAGCAGTTCAAGAATATCCTTTACCAAAATCTATTAAAGAAATAAGAGCTTTTCTTGGTTTAGTAGGATATTACAGACGATTTATACAGGACTTTGCAAAAGTTGTATCCCCTTTTACAAAATGTCTTAAAAAAGGAACTAAAATTGAGTCTAACGAACCAAGTTACTTAGAAGCTTTTGATAAATGCAAACAACTATTAACAAATGTCCCTATTCTTTCATATCCTGATTTTCATAAAACATTCACTTTAACTACAGATGCTTCCAACACAGCAATAGGTAGTGTACTTTCCCAGAACTCAAAACCAATTGCCTTTTATTCTCGTACCTTAAATACAGCAGAAAAAAACTATTCTACGATTGAGCGAGAATTACTTGCTATTGTAGATGCTGTAAAACACTTTAGACCCTATGTTTTTGGAAACCAGTTTATTATAGAAACCGACCATAAACCTCTAGTTTGGCTGTTTTCCCTAAAAGACGCAAATTCTAGACTAGTAAAATGGCGTTTACGACTTGAGGAATATGATTATAAAATACAATATAAGAAAGGCAAAGAAAACCTAGTAGCTGATGCCTTGTCAAGAATTGAAATTAACACTCATGACAATGAAAATAATTTAGATTCAATATCCATTGTTAATAACGTTGACCCAAAGGACCAACATCATCCAGAAGATCTTGATGAAATTCTCAAATCTTGCGAAAAAGTTAATGACACTCCTTCTGACAATAATACACAACATACTGCGATTTCTAACCCTATTTTTACCATGACAATTTCAGAGAAACCTTTGAATCTTTTTAATAATAGAATCATTTTAAAATTAGGTGATGAAAACAAACTAATCAGTTCAAAACCCTTCAATAAAAATACGTATGAAATAACTATACGTAGAGGAAATGAGTTAGAAAGTTTGACAAACTATCTAAAACAAATTATAGACCCAAAATATCTTTACGGAATCTATTTTATAGACGAAGAAATAGAAAATAAGTTTAGAACAATTTGCCAACATTTATTCAATAATAACGTCAAAATTATTAAGAGTAACATTTTAGCAAAAGATATTGAAAATTCAGAAGCTCAATGTAATGTCATTAGAGAATATCACGAAACTAATCATAACGGTATAAATGAAACTTTTAGTAATTTGAAATTAAAATATTATTGGCCAGACATGCAAACCAAAATAAACAAAATTATCAATGAATGTGAAACTTGTCTCATAAGCAAATACGAAAGACGCCCATATAAAACCCAATTTTTAGGTCCATTGTTAGCCAAAAGACCTTTTGATGTGATTCACATGGACACTTTCAGTTTTGATAATAGCAAATTTTTAACTATAATAGATCTGTTTTCGCGTTATACTCAAGCTTATTTCATTAAGGATGCTACAGGCATAACAATTCTCAACAAACTTAGACACTATTTCTCTCATCACGGCTATCCACGAAAAATAGTTTGTGACGAAGGAAAAGAGTTCAAAAATAAGGTATTCCAAGAATACTGCTCACTGTTCAAAATAGAAATTCATTTCACTACAAATTACAATCCAAATTCAAATTCCCCTGTTGAGAGAGTTCATTCGACATTATTAGAAAAATTAAGAATATTAAAATCAAAGAATAAAAATGAACTTCCAAAAGAGTTAATGACAACTGCAGTAGTTACATACAATCAATCTGTTCATTCTAGTACTGGATTTACCCCATTTACGCTTTTATATGGCCCGTTTGAAAATTTAAACGCACACGAAATAGATTTAGATAAATCCATTTACGAATCATATAATCAGAAAAGAAAAGAAGAAATATTACCATTTTTTGAACAACTTTATCAAAAACAGACTAATAAAGCCAACAAAAATCTAGCAAAAATTAATCAAGATAAAGAAGTTGTTAATTTCAATGAACCAGTTGCTTATTTCACACGTCAGAGAATACGAAAAACAGACCCCTATTATGATAAAGTAAATGTAACATCTATAGAGAAAAATAAGATTACAGGAATCAGAGAAAAAACAAATAGAGAAACTAATATTCATAATAGAAAAGTTAAAAGGACTAAAAGAAAAATTTGTTCACAGACTCAGCCTCCTAGGTTGGAGTCAAGGCCTTCAAGTTCAAACCCTGAAAACTAATGGATTCTTTTCAGAAAATCTAGGTACAGTTAAGCTATTAAGTCACTATCATAAATTTTATTTTTACTTCAATATTACTGATTTAAGATTAGGATATCAAAAGTTATTAGAAAATGTAGTAACCCTAGAAACAAAAATTCAAAATTCCACTATGTTTGAATTACTCAACCTAACAAAAGACAATTGTAAACTAATAAAAAACGAACTATCAAAATTTAATTTTAGAAGAAAACGTGCCCTAATAGATGGTTTAGGAACCATAATAAAATACGTTACTGGCAATCCAGATAATAACGATTTAATAGAAATAAATAAAAATATAGAATCTCTAATCACTACACAAGGTAGAGTCATTAAACAAGTAAATAAATTCACTTCATTTGCGAACCATATTACTGATCGTTACATTCAGGATATTAATTCAATTCAAACTAATTTAAATTCCTCAGCTCACGCTATCAACAAATTAAGTAGCATAGTCAATACTCAATTATCTCTCCAATATAATCAATACATAAGTCTCAAATTACTTAACATTCTTCGTAGTATTGAAAGAACCATTTCTTTTGCTACTATCGGAATAATTAATTTGGAAATTATTACTAATGATGAATTAATTGAAATTATTGATCACTTGAAAAATATCTATAAGCCAGCAGAATTACCTGAATTAGACTTGAATCATATGATAACAATAATAGAATTTTCTAAATTTCAAGTTATCTCAATTAATGAATCGATAACTTGCATAATGTATTTTCCTATCCTAAATGAGTCCTTACAACAATATTCTCGAATTTATCCCATTCCAAATTCAGAAGATAAAATTTTAATTCCTCCCTACAAATATCATCTGCAAGGTGCACAAGGTGAACTATGGACTGACGAGAAATGCAAAAGTGTAATTAACGAAACAATTTGTTTACAAAGTCCAAAAATAAATAAATGTTTATTACTGTCAAAACTTAAAAATTGTACACATGCTCTAGTTAATAATAACTATAAATTATATACTCAGTTAGATAATGGTTTAATTTTACTTTCTTCTAAATCACCGATTATTGTAACTGAAGAATGCAATAATAAAGTATATCCCACTAGTGTTAAGGAAAATGTTTTGTTAAATTCAGTAATAAATTGTAAAATTATATTAGACGGTAAGACTTTTGAAGGTGTATCTACAAAATTAATACATCACAATAATTTTAAACTATATAATTATAAAACTAATGTGGTTGTACATTTAAAACCAAAACATTTACATGATTTCGTTAGTTTAAAAGAAGAAACTAAATCACTTAAAAAAATTACTAATGTTAATCCTGTATTTCATATAACACACTTTTCAATTACTATTGTACTTCTAATTTCATTTTGTACTGTATTAGTTATAATATTTGTACTTAGAAATAAGATAAAGGTGTTCTTCAAACCCAAACAACAAGATGAAGCCATATCGATGTCAACAATACCACCAAACACAAAGAACGAGGACGTTCTTCTTTAAAGGATGGACGAATTATATTAAACTATAGACACGGCCTAATCACTAATGAATAACATCTTATCAATAATAAACAGTAAATATTATTCAAATTGTAAACGACTTTAGACTCGTAAACACTTATGAGTAATATTGTTCTGCAAGATAGTTTAAACTCCAAACCTTAGTTCATAGTAGTTTAAACTTTAAACATTAGATAAGATTATAACCATATTATTTATAAGCACAATTGTAATAGCAGCAGTCAGTATTCGTCTTGGCTTCTGCTAGCGATTTACCCAGAAGTTCGTGTTAAGTAATAAAATTATTTTTAAAACTTAAACCAAAGTTCTTCTTATTTAATTATATATAGATACTAAATTTCGATGTTTCTTTGCGAGCATATTCATAAGCTAGTAACTAAAAAACTCTGCTCTTACAACAAATTGTCGCCTGGGTTGATGCAAAAATGCGGCGTAGAATACGACCTGTGAGAGACATTTTTGTTATTATACATAGCAAGATTGAATGACAGGATGAAGTAATATATAAAATCCAAGAAAGTTTTTGACTTTAACGGTTGTAGCTTATATTGTCCACTTTACCAAGAGTAAAAAAAATGAGAGGCGTATTTCTTGGCTCAAGAATCGATGTCTCCTTTATCAGAAGAAGAAAGCATGCAAAGTAAACAAAGTAAAAAATAGTTCCCTACCTTTAGTTTTAGTTTCTATTGTAGAAACAATAATTTCGCTCTAATTTCCCAATTCCTAACAAAATGCATTTAAAGCTATATCCGAATAAAAATGTATTGTACAGTTTTAATGTATGCCTTGCATGCATGATATTCTAGATCAATTTTGAAAGGGATCGTTGATTGACGTCAGTGTTACTGAGCTTAAAGTTTTAATTAGTGTCTCGACCTTGGCTTCTTTTCCCAGTTATTGATTTGCATTCTGTCCCATCTGTTACAAACAGTAAACGTAATAATTAAAGACCAAGAGAAGTATGAGACGTAAATTCTGGAATTCAGGAAAACACGAAACTAGCGGGAAGACTAAAATAGGGTAGATAAAGGGGTAGAATAATTTCAAAACAACAGGAATCGTGCGTACACAATGAAATGGTCAACATACATAATCAGTTGATGTTTACATGCGCGTTTATTCTTAATTAGGTTTAAGCCTTGTAATGTGGCATAACGAAAAGGGTGAGCCCGGACCTGTGTTGTACGCGAATTCTGAAGCTGTGTTGGCGGGTAATATCAACTCAAGTCAGTCGCTTGCGTGTTCAACCCAAGGTCTGCGGATCTTAGTGTATTGTGACTGCGGTACAATAAATACAAACGGCTTAATAAGTTTTGCAATGGTTAAAGTTCGATGCATAAGTGTGTATGTAACAATCCGTTTAATGCCGGCTAACTGTGCATCAAGTTAGCAAATTGCAAAGTTCCAGGTAACCTAATATAGAAAATGGTTGCAGTTACGTGTTCGCGTCCAGCTGTGTAAGAATTTTGCCCGTGCAAATAAATGAGCGTCGTAAACCAATTAAATACGCATATGAATGCACGAGGAGACCGTACTTGTATGCAGTTTTAGTTTCCTGCTTTTAATAAAATTATTTTGGTGTTTTATTTTTGTTATTGAAAGTAATATGCGAGTAGCCCCGACCTGTCGTACATAGGTTTTCTATGTCCATTCTTGGCTGACACTTGCGTTTAGAAATGGTTATTCATTCTATGGTTTGAGGTTGTATGTGTTGTTAGATGTCAATATATTTGTGTAAGATAATTACCTTTTTGTGCATGTTTGGAGTCAGTTTCAGCCCGAGAACATTACTACAAATAAGCTTTTTGTTTTTCGTAAATGGTGATCATTCGTAACCACGACTGAAGTATTCAAGAGCTTATTAGCTAATTAGCTAAAAACAGTGCAATTAATGACTACGCGACGTCTCAGATAAACTTAACGTCCCGACGGAGTTTCTAACAAATGTAATGTTGCAGCAGGCAAAGGAAAAAAGAAAGTAGATAAGATATTAAGCACTCGTAGCAAGCTAAATATCACAAAAGGCCCACACCAACAAGGCAAATAAAAACGACAATTAATAAAATGCATATAACGGCAACATTCGAGGAATGGAAATAGTAAGTGGAAATTACAAAACATAATAGCTGAAAGGATGAAATAGCGTCTTAGGGGACGATTTAATTGGAGGTCGCGAAACTAAAGTAACAATGACTGGGACACATTGGACACACTGTGGACGAAGAACCTCTAAAAGAACAAATTATGGCTGACTGATCTTAAAGCAGACTGCAGGAAAAAAGTGATCCACTACTCAAAAAATTGAGATTGAAAGAGTGGAACATAGAATGTTTAACAATGAGTAATAGGGAAGTATTGTAAAGTTTGGTTGCACGCGAGTGCAGCAAAAAACATACGCAGTACGCGGAAAGATGCGAATTTTACTCAAGCAAATTGAACAAAGAAAAAGACAGTCTCACCGACCTAAATGGGCATGGCTGTATTTAAATTGCTGCAACAGTTATAAAGTGCAACAAGCGTTTATAAATTAAGTGAACGCATATTCACTGTGTACACGGTAAACATACAAATTAGCCAACATCTGAAGGCTGTTTTTGTAAAACGTTACGAAGTTGTGACGTCAACCGGTCGTCTTCGATACGACAAATACAGTGGTAATAATTTCAGTGTGGTTGACTTCCATACCCACGTAATCCAGGGCCAAATCCGCATTGGATAGAGTGGGTTTGGGCCTAATTACAGGTAAGATGTTTTCCGCTTCGAATGGATAAAAAATCGATTCCTACCCGATGTATGAATCGCATTTAATGAAATGTGTTACGTACGCGAATTTTACTGATTAGAGTGCACGTGAATATAAACAAGGCAGGAATGGTTTTCTTTTATTTTACTTTGATTCGATTTATGTTTTCTTGAATTTGATTTGTGTTTATTTGTATTTTTTATATGTTTGGATTTCTTTTGTGAAGTCAATATATTGATATAAAGAAATTGGCTTTTCAGGTGCATTATTTAAAGTAAATTTTAGTTCGAGACTATACTAAAGAAAAGAAAGATTGAGGAGATCATGTTCACTGAGCTAGCTCAGAGTTAAAAGAGGGAAAATAAATATTAAAATATTGAGACGTACTCAAAGTTAACGTAACCACTCTAAGGAGCAATACAGAAGTACCATTACATGCTGAAGCTTTTGATAAATAATAACTTTGTGTTTACGTTTATTTCCAATTGTATAATATCTGATATGTGCAATTTTTATTTTGCATACTAAAATTTTAGCCTTTGATTTTTTTTTGTTTTTTCAGTGTAATTTTTCATATATATTTGCAAATAGAGTATAATCAAAAATTATTTTCTTCTAGTATGGCCATGTAATACTTCGTAATTTATGAATGCAACTACATTTATACTTAAATGTCAAACGTGACATTTGGTTTTTAAGTGAGTCATAGTTGCATTCATAAATTAGGAAGTATTCCATGGCCATACTAGATGAAAATAATTTTTGATCATATTATAATATCGACGTCCACAATTTTGCAAACTCCAAAAATATGTCATTTAGATAACAGGTTTCGTACGATTAAACGAACTACGTCACATGTTGTTACTGAAAAACCATAGACCATATACTTATATAATAACATTCAATACCATTAAATGAATATAATTTATATTAAAATCCGAACAAGGTAAGTATAAGCAACTTTATTTACCGATGGGCGGTTTTAGGAGTTTTAAAGTTTCCTTTTAATATAGGATATACTTGTTTAAAATTTAATTTGGAAACCTCAATAGAGGTTTCGCAACACACTAAAAATGACATCTACACACAATTAAATTAGTTATAAAATCTATTTGAAATATCGTGACTGTTTAACAGCTCTTCTAAATTTAATTACTTTTAGAAAAAGTGTTAATCGCAGTGAAAGGCAATAAGGCCCCGCGCCAACATATTCCTTGTGGCTATTAAATTATAAAAACGGCAATATTTTACGAGCCGAGATTAGACCCGAAAGAGGTGCAAAGGCATTAACAGCTCTTACATGTGAACCTCGCAGTTTACTTACGAGCAACAAACCCCACAAGACCGCTTCATCATAAATTCTAAAAAGGATTTAGTGCGCCAACTACTAAAAACTCGCATCCGGATGAAATACAGCGTAATTAGCGCTAGAGCTAGAAACGAGGGTGTTTTAGTTTTTGGGAGTAATAAACTGGAAAATGCCAAATCCGACTTATTAATTAAATCAAGTCGGTGGTCCACAAAGGTGTTCGTAAATCTCCTGCGTTACGGTAACCCTAAATATTTTAATGGAGAGGAGGGTAGGGTTTCGTATAATTTTGTAAACGTGGAATAGCCGCTACTTCCATAAGCATGTTGACATGAAATTTATAGCGAGACGTTGTTTCACTTCCGCGCTCAATTTTCAAGGTTCGCAACACAATAATGCCCGCCTTAAATTAAGAATAAAAGGTTTTGTTTGTAGCTAAATTCCGTATAAAAGTTTTAATAGTAACGCTGGAGGGCAGTTGAGGTTTTGAGGTTACGCTGGGCTTATGTACGTGTTTAGTTGGGCTTTAGCTAAATTTGAGAGGGCGGGGACGTAAAAAGATCAGCAAAAAGGGAACGCAGGAAGCGTTCGATAATCGATAAACTCATTAAATATTCTGTTGCTTCCTGGTTTAACATAAATAATAAATGTTGCTGATGTCCATCGATTTCCAGTAAATAGGAATTGAATTAGTTATATCTGAATTAAGCTAAAATTGAGAATTTTTTAATTAGAAAAGATTTGTTTGCTTTGTCCTTACGGAATGTAACTAAGAAAATACGTTTTCCAGTTCTTTGAAATAAATGTGTTCAAAATGAGTGCATGCAGGTTATTCATACTTAACTCTCACTCCCAAGTTCTCTTAAAAATTATTTTTCTGTGGACGTATGAAGTCTTAAATATCCAAGTATGAGATTTTAAATTAGTTCCAATATCTTCGATCTTCTCTGGAATTGCTTAGGAAGTTTAAAACTGTACTTATCATAGTTGAATAAATGTTAGTTTACAATAGAGATAGTACCAACATCTCCTTGAACTAGGGTACTTTCCAAACAATCGTGGAAAAACTATATTTTATAATAAGAACATCTCCTTGCCGACAGCCTCTTTGAACAACATCTCTCCATCATATCATGTGTGTTATTCACACATTATGCGTGGGTTCATCTCCAGGCTGTTGGACAGTATTCAGTCGAGGAAAAGGTTGTTTCCCAAACGCTCGTTTGCTGTAAATAAAAGTACCCAGGCTAGATATATTATTGGTCAGTGATTTTACAACCAGCTAAAACATGTAGTGGTGATTTGGTACATTCTCTAGAGTTAATATGTAACGGAAAAAACGTTAAAAAACTGCGCAGCGCAGGTAATCATAAAAAGCGTTAGCTTCGTATCGACAAGATGTGCATTCTAAATCAGTGGGTAACTAATTTTGGATGTTATGCTACGCGCACGTTAGTAGCTAGTGTCGTAAACGCAATTAAAATCTCAAATTTCGACAATCTTACGCCGTCTGTGAACCGCCAGAAATCCGAGAGCAAAGAGCAAGTAGCCGCTTAATCATCGTGGCAGCAACGGTCGACTGCGCAGGAATCACGGCAATCATTGACCGCCCGCATATCAGGAGTCTAGGAATAAAACATACGCGTGACGCAATGCGCTTGGACAAAAGTGAATTAATACTTATCCGAGAAGACATCCGCTTTAGCAGAAGAGTAATAAAGCAATTCCAAATTTTCAGCACTAGAAACGTAGCACAATGTATAATTTCACTTTGGCGAAAACGCAGAATCCATCCAGCCACCGACAAGTAATAAACAACCTTCCACTTACGCAACTGGAGAAGACGGACGCAGAAAAGCCAGAATCCATTCAATCTATTCAGTCGACTCATTCAGGTCAAGGTATTCGGAGCAATTCATTCCAGTGAATTTGGTTTATAACCTTCGGTACTGCCAGTCTAAGTCGTCTGGCTCATGATGAACCAGTGTCTGTCGAAATATCAGGACGCGGTAACAGTTCACGCGTAAATTATTTGTACATCTTGTTGCATGTTTAATAAATAAATAAATGGTTGTTTTCCATAAATTGTTATCATTTCAAAATACTATTTGTATTACCATTAGCAGCAGTCAAACATGCTTGTTGATTAGAGCTTACTGGTTGCAAACTTGAATCTACATCTATGATAAACTTGCCACATAGCGTCTTTATGGTCTATAACAAAACAGAAGTGAAAGTTATTGGCCGGTATGCATTTGCTGACATATAATCTAACTGTTCAGGTTTAGATATAAGCACTAGGTACAGTGGTGGACAAAAAAATTAAACAGTGTTTTCTTTGTAGTGCAAACTTGTCCTTGACGACCTCAGAAGTGTTGTTACTTTATTATTTAGCAACATTAAACACAATAATTCAATTTAGGAACCGACTTAATAACATTATTTAAAAATTACAACTTTTCTAATACCATCAGGATCGCCAACATCCGATAACGACTAGGCACTACAAGACGAGAAGATAGGAAACATTTCATGGTACACTGCTTGATGGCGACAAATGAATGATTATGTCTGGAAGAGATTCTGGTTACATTATTTTTCATTTATATACAGGATGTTACGTGTTACAGAAATAGGTGATTTAACTTTTACTATATATATATATAGTAAAAGTTAAATCACCTATATATACTAACACTCACCAAAGGAAATATATTCTTCATGTACCATTTTTTAAATTAAAAAAAAATAGAGAAAGATTTTTCATTGAAATGTACCGATGGGGCCAAAATTAAATATCACAGCAATGAGATAACATGAATAAGAAAATAACACGTGTTGCTCGAGTAAGAAAGAGTTAAACATAGTAGGAAATATTCGAGTAGACTTGGCGCTCATTTCAATTATGACATGCCTACTAAAATATGTTTTCGTATAGTCACCTCTTTCTTACTCAAGCATTCTAGTTTGTTATTCATGTTATCTCATTGCTGTGATATTTAATTTTGGCCCCATCGGTATATACTCCACTGAATAGCTTTTATTGGTTTACTTGGCCGTTGACATTGCCATAATATGTAACACTACCTTTCTTATCTTATACATTATGCTATATCTAACTTTCATACGACTATGGTCTTCTTGACAAAACCAAATATTTACCATAAACGTGATCGTTACCATCTCACCAATAAGTTTTAATTAATTTCTTATAGAATTAGAAATACAAAATAAAAAAAAAGCTCCGCAAAGTTTGAAGAGGCGGCACATATGGTGTTAAAAATATGCGTTTTTGGGAAAATTGTAGATAAAAAAGTTCTATCTAAGAAACTTTGTAAATGGTGAGCTTAGAGTATTGTACAGTTAAGATTCTGCCTGGTAGTATACAAAACATTTATGTCAGGATAATGTCAATAAAATAATCGTTGTCATATCACCAGGGTTTTCATGGATATCGATAATATAAATTGACAGTTCTCACGTTCTCAGTTGTAAAGCTTCCAGCTTAATTTTTTAAGGTTATATAATATGACGTTTATGACGTAATTTCGGTCACACTTAATGTGCACTAAATAATGACTTTCACTTTCTCTTAATAACATTCCTATCCAGGCTCGGTCATTGTGAAGAATTCTGAAATGTGACGGACGCAGCACTGTGGATCATAGTCGAGTAAACACCGATTGGTGTAGAATGATCGATAGCCTTGAATCCATCGATCAGGGTTCTTGAATCGTAGGATATGCAAGCGCAGAGGTTCTTAACATCGTACTTGGTGACAACCTATTGACTTCGTGTTTATCACCTTCACTTAGTTACGCATAAAAACATGAACTCGCTCTATTTCCGACGTGATAGTTTTATCCACTGACTACGGAATGTAAGTCTTTACTTTACTTTAAATAGTTCAAGAGCTGGGTAAGTAGGTATGTAAAGGTCGTCTATAATATACGATACCTCCAAATTTTATGACCATAGAAGAACCAGTTGGGGATATATTGGTGTTGCTTGCAGATTTAGTGGAAACACCCCGTATAATACTTACTATAGATAATAGAATAATGTTTACGGTTTTTAAATGTTGGTCGGCGTGGCAATATTGATGAAAAACGCATTAGCGGTGTGTTTACGGTTGCGTACTGTGTTTTATTAAAGTTTACTATCAGTTATGCTATAGCATAATCTCTTAAATGCAGCTTTAAAACTTTAATTCCGTTCTCGGTAGCTCTTTATTAAAACCAGTAATTTGCTGTAAGCAGAGTGAAACACCTTGCGTGGCCTAGCCACCCCTCAAAACTGAATTTTATATAGTCGCCGGTCCCTCGACTGTATGTATATTTATGATTTTGTATCTTGAAACTCTCATTTTAATGTCGTAAGTATGAAATAAAAATAAAAACTGGCCGGGATACTCCGGGCTATAAGTTTGTTTCCAATAAAAACCATTACAACCACATGCGATAACAAAGTTAACACATAAACAACCTTTATGGCCTTTTCAAAACCTATTTTCCTTAAAAATGCATTAAGTTTTTGCCTCGTCTGACCACTTGAATTACAATGAGGTAGCTTACTATAAAACCACTTTACAATCTGAACATAAAAAACTTGAGAGCTCGTATTCCGCCGTCAGCCTTAAAGAGACATATCATTTTCAACAAATTGTGCTCCAGAAGCTTTCTGCATGTGCAAAATTAATGGAGCAAACGAACACGATAACATTTAATAACGCCACAAAAGTTTAAATGCATACATCAAAGAGATAGTCTGCCGTATGAAAGCGTAAAAGGCTGTCTGCGGATTCTGTTAGTAACTCATTCGAGGATTGCAAATCGTATTTTTCGAAACCGAGACCAAAAAGGACAGACTACTTAAGGACTGAGCTCAAAGCTCGGGTAACAATGCGAAAATGTATGTTACCTTTGTTGCTGTGTCTTACAATAGACATTTTCTTTGCAGGTGTGAAATAAAAAGCGTTAAGTTTAGGAAATATGACGTGAAAGCCATTGAATTGAAAATCAAAACATAACAGTAGGGAAGTGATGACTGAAAAAATCTAATACCTAGTTTATCATCAACGTGGAAACATAATTAACCACATCCCTCATGTGTCTATTTTTTTTCCAAGTTCTTCCAACTTTTTGAGCATATATATTCATTTATTCCTCTTTTTTTCCTTTTTTTATACCACCAACGCATTACAGTTGTTTCTGGTATCCCATTGAAAAGTCTGTGTGTCAGATCTCCATTGGATTTCTGAATCCTTCAGTCTTACTCATTAACAGAGCATGCCCTGTTCGGAACTCTGACTATTTTGAGCTGCATTATGCTCAGAAATAGCAGTTTTCAGCTGTCTTAGCGCAGAATCAGTTTATAAATACCTGCTATGGTTATGTTCTGGCCCAAAGTACCGAATTGCGCCTCTTGGAACAAGGAAAGTTGTGGACTCTCAAAAAGGTTACTGATGAATATTTCAGAATACTATCAGAGAGAATCTAAGCTTATCCTTTGACCTTGCTCCGTATAGTCGGGCTTCAGCTCCGACTCTGATTCCATTCGTATACGAAATTAAACTATGCTACACGTAAAAGCCCATTTACGACATGAAACAATCTAAAAATGTGCACATGCCTAAGTACAGTGGGAAACTAACCCATTGGTCTAATAGTGAACATCAAATTAGTAGAGAAGTGAAGTGTTTATTATTGATTGTTAGGTACTACTATGCTGAGTGCTCTAGCTTGGTTGTTTTGAGAAAGCTTCCAGCTCAGAAGAAGCTGTTTTACGAAGCGTCGTAAAAATAGGGAGATCATATTGGATGTATAGACTTACTTTACCCTCATATACTTTGGCGTGCCTGCTATCAAGCTATTTTTAGGGGCAAATGCACTAAAGAATGACGTCACTGTAGTACATTCTAGGAGGAAGTAATTTTAATAGATTGGCCACAATCCAACCGACCTGCCCAAATGGTGATTAATTTTTCCAGAAAAGGAAAGCTCAAACATTGTGTTCGTTTGGCTAAGAATCAATAGCATTTCTGTAGGCAGCATAAATGTTGCCTACAGATAAAATACATACAGTTACAAGAAGTTTACAGCGTAATGCAATCATTTTAACGATACCAAATTCTAAATGCATGAATAGGTTCTCCAACTCGAAACAACGACTTCGCTGAAAAGCTATATTTGGAGTCCTGGGTCGGGGAAATCCTAGAACGTTGGCGCAAATGGCCGCATGAGGTTGGGCAGTAGATTTGAATCGCTTACTCTGGCTAGAAAAGTTTAACCAAGCGCTTAAATTCAGCCAGCGTCGAAAAGAACAGAATGCCGAAAAAAGGGATTTATGCCGTAGCGTGATTTGCTCTGATCTAGTTCAATTCTTGGAGTGGGACGATATTTTGGAAGCAACATAAGACTAGTTTAAAGCCCTATGAAAACTTCATTCATCTACTATCAATCGATATGTCACGAAGATCGTTATTTTGTTTCCCCTGCTAGTACATCATGATTCGAGGCAATCAAACATCCACCGGCGTACATTATTTTCTACAGGTGACTAAAGACGGAGTCACGTGTCTCGTGGTTCAACGCAAAATCACCCCTTCAACAGTTCAAAATCAGCGGCGTGCGCCCGAAAATTACACATGGGATAAATATAGCTATCGACATATAAGAATCGGTTCTGTTCACTCCTTGCGAACCTGCATTTGTATTTCAAACATTTGATCCCCTGTGCTACCAATCAAACTCGTATACTCAGTGACTCTACGAAGGCTGTATTGTGAATTCTGCAATATGTGTACTCCCAATATTGCCTCTACCCTCAACACAATATGAAGGAAGAGAAGGTCAAGCAGGGTCTCCATTGCAGCATTGGGCATTACTTTGTTGTCCCCATAATGCCAACGCAACCAAACCTTCTACTCTTGCGGAGTCTTAGTTTTGCGATTTCCTGACTGATCTTTACCACCATACCAAAACCACATATGTTGTTGCTGGAAAGATGTATCTAGTTTATAGGCAATACACCGTTCTTTGCCTTAGCTCCCATGACTTGTCATATGTTTAGCTAACTACCGATAGTGTAGTTTCCGATTTTCATCAATTTCTCCAATTTGTTGGTCCAACATAAGTTTAGGATCTAAGATAACCCCAAGTCTTTACATCGCCGGACAGATTCATTTCTGTGCCGCTAGGGTAGAAAAATTCCAAGCCTCCTTCCTTCTTCCTTCAAGTTACTATAACTATTGCAGTCTTTTGGGGACTAACTTTAAGGCCATTCCCATCGATATACCTATTTACAACGTTGCATATGCTCCTTGACTGCGCTGGTAAATCGCCATTTCACTAGAATTACCAGGTCATCAACGTGTCATAAGCTCTTCCATGTCAAGGTTCCACAGCAAGGTGAAGGAACTGTTCTCTGTGGGCAAAATCCTGCTACCCGAGCTGTGAGCGCCTCCATCCACCTCCAGCAGCTTTTATGAAACATCAGACTTATTATGGCTGTGCAAAGAGTTAAAGAACGTATTCTTCTCCAGTGTTCTCTCATGCTTCTGATGAAATGGTGGAGCGCTGCGTTAAGACATTGTGAAGACCCTTTGCTGTATTTTTGCCCTTTTCCGCCTTTTCGCTCATTTTTAGCTTGGATTTTAATCCTTTTCTCAGTTCAGCCACGCCTAAATTAAAAGTTCGGGAAGGGCTCAAAACTTTACTCCGTTTATTTCGAACAGTAGCGACTCGCAGCATATTTGCGTGCGTTGATATTTTAAATACCAAAGTTAGCTTTGTTCTCGTGGGCTATATGGCGCAACGTGCCCTTACCATATCTTTAATAAGATCTTTTTTTATTTTGGTGCTCAGCCAACAGCCGTTAGGCCAATTATAGGCGTCGCCGTACATTTTATGGGGACTTTCAACCCCACTAACGACTGTAATGATGTTATTATGACATCCGGGACCAACTATTTCCGTGACAGCCGTATCACAAAGCGCCGAAAAAAGCAGCCATGAAACTCCCATCCAAGTTCTGACCAGAAAGAGCGTTGCTTAACTCCAGTGATCGATGCCAGCCAGACGGCTCTGGCTTAACTGTGAAATTATATTTTCTCGTAACGACACATTTCGTCCCGTGGTAATCCTATTTAAAAAGTTGAAGAGAGCGCAAACCTTAAGTAGCGCGTGCGTCTTTTCATTTGGTTTTAGAAATTCTCCCCGGAGAAATTCATTCCGATCCCCGCTAGCGTCTTGAGAGGGTCTAGAAGTTTTTCCAATTCTCGCGTTCCCAAGGCGTCGGCTACTGATATGCGCTGTGAAATATTTCGTTTAATTAACTCTGTACTTTTCGTTGATATTTGTGCCCTCTGAAGAAGTCAAAATTAACTGTGTGCTTTTCGTTGGATTTCTGTGTCCATTGAGGTTGTGAGTTGTTTTCAGTTCGTAGAAACCCTTTGCTGTCCTGTGAAGATGAGTGTCGAAATTAAAGTGACGCAAATAAGTTAGTTGTGGTTGAAGGAACCTTATCGGCGTCGGGGGAGGGATGCGAGGTCTCCAATTATTACCGCTTTAGCGAATCAATCACCGGATAGGTACGAACTCTATCTTAGCACGTCGACATATATATCTCGCAAGTTGAAGTTTCGTTTCGTCGTTCCGTTATTGGAAGTTTCGTTCCGACGTCGTTTCACCCTTGTTTCACCCTGCTTTATCAAGTAATTTTAAAGCTACTAACCCTTTAATTTTGGATTTTATGTTTGTGCAATTATTTCACATGTTTTTAACCCAACATATTTCATTTAATTAAGTTTTTGGTGCATTATTATTTTATACACTAACTGTGGCACGCTTA
Source organism: Agriotes lineatus (assembly GCA_940337035.1). Taxonomy (NCBI): domain Eukaryota; kingdom Metazoa; phylum Arthropoda; class Insecta; order Coleoptera; family Elateridae; genus Agriotes; species Agriotes lineatus. The sequence continues at coordinate 5,997 of CALNHX010009237.1, read as the reverse complement.
TTTGTATTGTTCTCTGTAAGGAATGCAGGGGAGTTTTGAAAAAATAAACTTAAGGTAAGTTTACTGATGCGGCCTGCTGGTTGAAATCGAGCACTGCAAACACCCTTTAAGCTCCGTCTATGGTTTCCACTTCTACGTAGGCGGGTTATTCACAAAAGTGGTGGCGCTAAATGTTCAACACTTGTATTTCGTTTACCGGGTCGTAACCCTAATCTAAAGTCGTAAAGAACCCGCCCTTCTTGCTGAGCGTTTTAAGCCGGAAACCTTGGTTGCAGCCCATCATAATGGGGTTAGGGCAACAAATCTGCGTAATTTTCCCGATTGTGCAGTTTTTAGGTGGTAACAAACTGACGGTTTGCTTTAAAGAGTATTTGCGTTGTAACAAATTGCTTATTTGTCATGAGCGGTTTACTGTATAAAGGTATTTTAAAATTTAACGGCACTTGTGGCAGCACTCTTCTTGTGCGACCACTCGAGGTGGAGTTTGCCTCTGTCCGCTCTTTTTCACGCAAAGTGGCGACTGCACCGTAAGGCAACGGCTGGATTTATGGGCAGTCGGGTCTTACCATCTAAGCAGCTTATTGACGTCGTATTTTCGGCTCACTGTTTTTGTGTTTAAAAGTTTTAGCTTTCGGCGATCAACCAAAGCAGAAATATATTGCCGAATTATGTTGTATCGTAAAGAATAGTCAAATACCCGTGGAAATTATTATCCCTTGTTATGAGTGTTGTCTCGGTTATGGTCGAGGCCGTATTGACTTGAGTTTCTTACGCATTTTAAAATTACGGGGTACCGTTTTTACCGCCAATGCTTGTACCATCAACTTCTGTTCACCAATGAGGCCGATGCAATTTATTACCGCTTAACAATAAATAAGCTGACTTGATACCGTTTCGTTATTTAGGAATCAATGGGTCTTTTATATACGGAATTACGTGGCGCCTTGGACATCCTTTTTGACCTACAATTCTATCGTTAGTGAACCCGCCCTTATCGACTGCAATGAGCTGAAACCAAAATAGTTGCAGGGTTTATTGAACTTTTGTTGGTTCCCAAATCGTATAAGCGTCGTAATCTCACTAAAATAATCGGAGAGTTCAACGAAGACCTTGAAGCAGTCCGGACGCTAGGCTTGTGCTCTATTATCAGCATTACGGTGCAACGTTCGACCTTTAGATAACAACTATTAGTCTTATCCTACTGTGAGTAAAAATGTAACAATCTAACTATTTATTGTTTATTGTTAAACCCTTAAATCACGATCGGTAATAAAACTTTTTCTAACAATGAAACCGAACTGCAAAATCAAGCGCTCAAACGCAAATCCAATAGTTTAGCGCCACCCGTCAACGAGGTACAAAAAAGATACCGCTTGTCAACAGACGAGCTAATAAAGCAAAATAAATATTTTAAATTATCTCACAACGTCGATGATGAAAGCACACACAAGTCAAGTGTTAATCCTGCGTCTCAACAAACAACAGATGTTCAAAAAATTAAAATACCACCAATCTACTTGCCAAAGCAGATAAATTATACCGAGCTAATCGCAGAAATTAAAACCTTCCTTAAAGACACATTTACAACTATAAATAATCGAAACTCACTTAGAATTTACTTAACCTAAGAAGATGACTATAGCACCCTCACACAATTCTACAAAGCTAACGAAATTCCCTACTATACTTTTCGAAATCCCAACTGCAAGCCCCTATCAGGGGTAACTAAACACGTACCGTTGTCCCTCACCAAAGAGGAAATCAGCGAAGCCCTTAAAGTACTGCCTATCATTAATGTAACACGATTATTAACGCAGGACAAAAATCCATTACCAATATGTGCAGTGGAACAACGATGAAGGCAAAAGAATATTCAGCATCAAACAAATATGCCACTCAATTGTCACAGCAGAATTGCGAAAGAGCGCCACAAATATACCCCAATGCCACAGGTGCCGGAAATTTGGAAACACCAAGAATTATTGTACCCTCCCGTACAAATGCGTCAAATGTGCAGGTTCTCATAATTACACCGCTTGCACTAAAAGAACTACAGAAAACCCGACATGTGCAAACTGCGGTGGAGACCACGCAGCCAGTTATAGGTGATGCAGCCACCACAAGGAACTCCTACAAAAACGATTCAATAACATGAACCCCAGTCAATTCAATCACAACAACGCCATTGTTAACGACAACCAAACGTTTGCCAATCGTGTGAAAAACCTCCTAAACAACACCCCACTTACCTCAGCTAACACATCACACCTATCGCCCGAAACAGCCCCTTCTAGCAATCTCATCAAACTCTTAACTGATCTGATAACCTCGTTCCTTCCCCAAAACAAAACCTTTATAATCAACACTATTCGGCATAGCCACACAACGCTTTACGTTTATAGCCTTCCTAGATAGACACCAAGTCAATATAGCATGCGTCACGGAGACCCATTTGACCGAAAGTGAACCCTTCAAAATCCCAGGATATCGAGTTTATCGCAAAGATAGAAATGCCCAAATCGCTTCTGGTGGAGTGGCATTAAACAAAAATTTGCCCACAATTCCATCGCCGTACCCCTCGATACACTAGAAACCACGGAAATTAAAGTCAAGTTATGCAACACACGCGAACTTACCATTATAAGTGCTTATAGGCAACCCAACAAAAAATTAATTGCAACCGACCTCGGAACCCTATTTAATATTTCTCAACCTACGCTGATGATAGGCGACCTAAACAGCAAACTCGTAAATTGGGGTTGCAGAGCAACCAACCCAGCTGGTATTTTACTAGAACAATACTCAACAATCTATGGATTACAAGTACTAACCCCAAAGGAACACACCTACTACCCACACAGACCCGACCATCAACCGGGCATACTGGATAGCATCGTTCAAAAAAATTTGACCAAGCCTATTACACAAACGGTAATCCCCGAATTGAATTCCGATCACCTGTCCGAACTCATCTCCTTCGACAGTTCACCTAAACCTAATCCTCCCCACGAGCGACTAACTGAAACAATTATTTGGCTCCGCTTAATTGTTTCGCCATTTACCAAATTATTTCTGGCGTAACCTGTACATTTCTATTTGAATTATAATCCATTGCATTTCTAATTCTTAAATTTTTCAAACCAGCGCATTTTGTACCTGTATTGAGTTCCTATCGTCCGCACGATGCCCTTTTGGACCCGCTCTATTTGCTATCGCTGATTTGATGATTTTATTAGTCAAGAGTACTTGCGCTCAACCAATTTTAAGAGAATTTTATTTTCAAGGGCTGACTATAATCAGGCACGACGGCGTTTTTCTGTTTGCTATTCTCATATTAATTGCATTTCTTTAGCTCTTGACCGACAGTTTTACTCGATGGTTTTAAAATCAGCTCTTATCCGATAATTTTGAACTTAGAGGCTAGTGTCCTGTCCCATTAAAGAACGTTCTCTGCCTTCAGCATCGATGCTGCCAGGAGCAAAACGTTCGACCTTTTTGTTAGCTTCCCCTGGCAAGCCGTTGGATCACGTTAGGCGTTGATTCAGCTGAATAACCTGCAGTAGCGACCCTTTGACAGCGCGGACTCTAGGAATTATTGGGCTCCGAAGATTAGTGATTTCGGTTAATTGTGGACAGTTACACGGGCTCGTTATATCATGAATTCAATTTACTGCAAATCTAATAGCTCATTAGATCTGTACAGTTAATTAAATTTAGCATTTAAGGCTACGGATTTTTATATGTATTCTATACCTCTTGTAAAAGGAGCACCCACGTTTTATGCTTTCAACAGTCTAGACAGAAAGTTTTTTTTTAAATGACGATATGGATATCACTCGATTTTCATTGCAATTACAATTAATTTAACGACCCACCAAAAAGGTTATTTGTATTAATGCGTGTGGCCACCTTCATTTAGTGGGCCTGTATTTTAGCAAAATTTTGAATACACTACAAATTACATAAATTACCTTTTTAATTTTTTTAAATATTTAATAAACCTTATTAAATAGTAGTTGGTTGATTATTATCGGAACCATCTTATGATTCCTGGCCCTCATTTTTTTGTTTTGAACTATTTCCAGGGTGGTACAGTTGATAAGAACCTACCTTCCAAGGACGCCGAAATTGAGCTAGTTTGGCCTACGCGGAAAGTGTCGGGAAATTCTGGTATTTGCCGTGTAGTAAGCGCAGCAAGCAGGTTGATCTGCGGTCTTTTGCTATCACCGTTAATTATTTTAATTAATTAACCGCAGGTCAGCTTCTTTGTTGTGTCATAACCAATGGACCAATATCATGTGATCTCTTCCAAGTAACATTGGACCAACACCTCACGAAGATGCAACGGCCTCCACAACCAAACCAAGACATCCCAAACCCGACTGCAATCTCCCCCTCAATACATAATTAACCTAATCAAGCAAAGAAGCCAAACCAGAAGACTTTGGCAACGAACGAGAAGCCCAGAAGTAAAGAAACAGCTGAATAAGCGAACACATCAACTAAACTACAGTTTAGTGCTTCTATCATATCTTCCAGAATTGTCAACGAAAGGTTCTCGTGTTTTAGAATAACTGTGCGTGATCTTCAGAAACGGGGTAGTTTTCGGCCCTTTGCAAAATTTAATCGTTGGCTATATAAGCAATCCAGATACCATATTTCAAAGACCCTTAGTCTCATTTTCTATTGTTGTCTTCCGGTCCAGGTTTTAATACGATATAAGGCAATGCCAGGATGGTGTTCTTATATTTAAGGAGATACCTGTAAAAGTTTTCAAAATTTTGTGTTTTAGAAAGTTTTGATCCGCGTCTGTAATTCTGCTACCAACGTAGCAAAACTATACGACCTACTATAGTTGTGTCCTTTTGATATTGTAGTACCATGTTTTCAACAGTTTTGTTTCACTGTTGTTAATCTTCATCGTTGTTTTGCTCCATCTAGTCCACTTGGTAAAGCTAACCATCTTCAAATTTGATTATGTCTATGTTCTTCCTTCCATAATTGGTCTTGTCGGGCTTCCTCCTCGTATATATGGGGAGATTAAATAAAATTTAGTTCTCGAGTGACGTGGCTTCATATAATTTAAATGGAGCCACAGCACTCTAGAGCTGAAATTTATTTGATTATCTTCTGCATATCCTCTTCTTTGTATTTCTATTCAGAGTACTCGGTTGCCAAAATTGAATTGAAAACTTTTTTTTTCAAATTTATTAGATTATTAGACTTTTTCAAGTAGTATACACGTACAATTAGTGGGCGATATCTTCTGTTGCATGTAATTCATTCAATCACCAAATTCAAAATATTCCTCTAATTGGCAGTACAGTGTTTATTTTGTATATTTCAGCGAACCTTTTTGTTGTGAGAACACGCAAAGCTTCTATGCTGTTTATTTATTAGTATAGACACCAGGAAATTATAAAACAACCTCGTAACATCCAAATTAATACTAAACACCGAACAAGAATGTGGAATAACAATCTCTTTCAAGACTAAGGTGAAATAGATAGGTTGTGTTAAATATGTGTAAGAATTTAGATATACGTTTGTGCAATGGCGGGAAATGTAGTTTACAAACAAGGGAAAAGCATGCCATAGAGTCAGAGAAAATATTTACTTGCTTTTATGCACGGCTTACATACGAATTTTGTTAATGGGCTCAATTAACATACATGGTACAAGCAACGGCATCTAAATGAGGGTGCCAAGAGGGTATACTTGAATTCTTCTCGTTTGGCCCGCTTTACGGACTTTGCGAATTCTCTTATTGGTAACTCTTGCTGCAAGTACACTTAGTGAAGTAACGTTTCACTGTTGCGAAATATAGTCCTAACAATGCGTTAATCTATGACTACTTTTGATGCGCCAAGAATAGCAGAGAATACGTTATCTCCAGATGTCTCTATGGATTACTATTATTATCAGACGATATGAGGCAGGTTGATGGGCGAGCCACTATCGGTATTGACCTTTAGATCTACGAGTAGCATCCACTTA
>CALNHX010009236.1:0-51924 GCA_940337035.1 Agriotes lineatus | reverse complement strand
GACAATTGCAGCTACAGCACCTGCGATTGTAGATATGAACTGCTTATCTTCGCACAAGGTCTTGAGAGCGCGGTCGACGACGGATTGAACGTCCTGGATTTGTGATTGTGTGAAAACCATTGTTATTTTAAATCGAAATAACACTTAATTTACTAAATTGTCACAATATTTAATTTGAGAAATTCACAGTTTACGCTATCTCACATGTGATGATCTAAAATATATTTGTCCAACAACCACTGTGGTCAAAATAAACGTATAAAGGTGTTCCCAGCACTCAACAACGTCTTTACTCGGCGATCGCCATAAACAACAATGGAGGTGGGACCAGGACTCTCTCAAAGCAAGTAGAAATAGCTGCGAATACATTTGAAAGAAAGATCTTACGCAGAATCTATGGCCCAGTCTTAATAAACAAACAGTGGAGGATACAATACAACTACGATGTATATCAGCTCTTTGCAGACGCCGACATATCAACAATAATGAGATTGTAAAGACTTAAACTGGATGAGTATTTACACAGAATGGAAGAGTCGAGAGTAGTCGAGAAGATCTTTACCCAGAAACTGAAGTCAAAAGACCGGTACGGGAGCTAGGGGAAAAGATGGGCAGAAAAATCTTAAAAGATCATGCTCGGTACACTAGACTGGAGAAAGAATGTTATGTTATTTTAACTTTTGCACCCTAATCGATGGCACGGGCGATATTTTAGTTCTGTTTACTGTAGTTGCTTGCAAATGCGCGACACTGTCAGCTATTTCCACTCAAGTCTCTAGAGGTCTAGAGTCTAGAGGAAGATGCTATTGAGATTGTTTGCCTGAAGATTAGAACTATACAGCAAATAGGCAACGAAGCCAGACGTGCTAGTGGAGGTAATCCTTTTTACGTAATTTACGCGGCGCGAAAGAAGTGGCCGCAGGACCCCAACAATAGATGATTGGATTTTCTTATACGCACAACAATTACATATGTGACACTTGAGGATTCTCGACCCCGTTGAACGAACATTACGTTATAATTATTGACTTTTCTGGATAGCTTCTACGGAGTTCGTGGTTCCTGCACGTTTATGCCTCTTTCTTCTAGTGACTAGAGCTTACCTACCTTTATAATTAGAAGCAAATTGTATTCTTGTATTACGTCTATGTGTTATTCGAGTTTTCGCCGCACGGACACCATTTTTGAGTTTCTCCTCGCTAGGAAGAGCAGAGAACATTATTGATATACAAGTTGGATTGTGGCCAGCTTAATAGGTTTGGTAAATTACAATTTATAATCGCGATGTCACCGTTAGGGCAATGTATTTAGGTAATAATCAATTCATTAGCGGTCAGCTCGAGCTGGGGCCGAAAATTTTCCCCTTGCTGTTTTGTGTGTTTAACATATATTATCATTTGTACAATGTCTTTGTCTGCATTCTGTGCAACTGCAATAACTGCATGCAGGTGACTTTGTGAGCGAATTAAATGTTAATAAGTGGAGGGAAGGTAAGTAATGAAACCTCTACCGCGACGTCGTTACCTTCTGGGATAGTGGACGCCAATTATTTTCAAGGAGAGAATTTATATAACCCAGTGGCGCTTGGCACATTATTATTACCTAGTTTCTATACCCCCCCCCCCCCCCGAATTGAGTTACACAGAAACACGTACGCTTTTGAAATACACCCGAACATGTGTCCTACTGAAGCTAGCTGTGTTCATATTTGGCTTTAATGTACCCGTTATCATTTACTTTTAAGAACTATAATTTTGTATGAAAATGACTATGGTTTCTTTTTGTCGTGAATAACAAATTACAATAAAAAATAATGTTTTTTTTAATACAGTTTATGTAATTTTCTAGAACGGTTTTCACCATATTCAAAGAGTTCAGTCTTATGTGAAAATTTAAAATAATCGAGCTATTTTAGTTTGTTGTATACATGCAAGTTGTTGCTAACTAATGATTCAATAGTTGCCTATATTATTAATAAGTTGCTCATTAGCATTAGAGTTCGTCTTGTGACACAGTTTGCTTATATAACTCCTAATAATTTAATTAATTAAATATTATCTAACAATCTTGTTACAATAATAATATATAAATAAGTATCATCGTTCATCCAGGTTTTTAGTATTGCGTAATGCGGACTTTCTGTTTCAAGTCAGCTTAGCTACTGCTGCATGATATACAAGAAAATAGATTTTACAAATACTAACCATTAAAATTCCCCTTTTGTGTAAGTACTACAATTCTATATTTTTCATAATTTAATGGGATACATACTGACGCTTTCCTCTAAAACAAGGGCAAAGAAGTCACAAAAACGCTAAACTCTAAATCAGAGGAACAGCTGCTCGAAGCCGAACCAAACGCTATTTGCATAAAATAGCGTTTTCTAAACGGTTGCTTTTTCGCCGATAACGTTGAGCGGCCTCGAATTCTGCCGAAAAACAGTTAACAAACTGCCGGGGATGTTTTCTATAAAAACAAGAACTATCACATCGAAGACGTAAATATTACGTGTGAGCAAAAAATTCTCAAGTGATCTATGATTTTTGCAAACCAAAAAATATCAAGTTGTAGTTTCATTCAGAAAATATTGAACGTCAAAAACCTCAAAATGTTTTCAAGGGTAATACCACAAAAGGTGAAAATTTTTTGAGAATTTTTTTCGTTCACGTGCAAATTATTACGTTTAAATTTCTCGAAACCAAAACTGCGTTAAAAATTCCGCGAGACCGCAGGTCGAGTGGAATTTGAGCAGTTTTTGTTGAGAGAAATTTGCTATAATTTACATGTTGACGAAATAAATTCCCTTAAAAAATTTTGCCTTGAGTGGTATTTGGAAAGATTATTCAACAATATGGGTAGATAACTTTTACCGTGTTCAACAGCATACATTTTTAACGTTTTCCACTATTAATTCAATACTGGAGCTTCCAACACGATGATTATGAGTTTCTAGAACGACGCTGATTTGCAAACTTTGACTTTGACGTTTTGGCGAAATGTCAGTCAAAGGCTACTCACTAAATTGAAATCATTGAAACCAATCGGGGTCGCGTGAAAACACTGTGAAATTAGGTGTTTTCAATGAGAGTCAATTTTGATTGGCCGTTTCTGAAAAATTGAACATTTTTTATTGGTTCGTTCACTATAGTGTTGAATAATCATATATAATGCAACTAGTGGGTTCTTGATTATCAAATAATCATTTCTGTTTACACGAGATATATTGTTTGGCAACCGCGCGAGTCCGAAGGACGAGCGTGATTGCCTAAAACAATATATCGAGTGGAAACAGAAATGATTTGATAATCAGGAAGCCACGAGTTGCATTCGGCTAGATTATATCACGAGTCAATAAACAACGTTTATATAGTGTATTTCAAATATTAAAAGTACAGTTAATGTGGTTGTTATGACAATTGTACTGACAGCAGGTAACGTGATGTTTGTGAAAGCGTGTGATTATCACCTATTAATCAGGAAGGTATGTGATTGTCAGTTGCTATGTACATTATCAAAAGTTAGTACATGCGTAAATATGCATTTTGCAGTTTTTCATTGGATGATGTTAGAGGGAGTGGTATAATCAAGGGTAATACCACAAGCAGTGGATATATTTTTGACAAATATTTTGTCGTTTCCATGTAAATTATTGCGTTTAAATTTCACGATACAAAATCACATCAAAAATGTCACGAGCCAAAGGCGAGTGACATTTAAATGTGATTTTGTTGAGTGAAATTTGTAATAATTTCTATGGAAATGGCAAAATATTTAAAAAAAATATATCCACTTCGAGTGGTATTTGGGACGACTATTTAACAATATTAATACATAACGATTAACTTTATTGAAAAATAATCCAACAATTAATATAATTATTCATTCTCAATTAAATTCAGCGGAATACTTCCAAAACACAGCATTTTAAAATTGTTAAAACAAGCCACACAGTTTGTTGGGGTTTAGTGTTACGTAACCTAGCGATATCACTAAGGACAGAACATCGTTGCTAAGCGATACTTCGCAACAAGGCTATTTATTTTTTGAGTACGTACATTGTTTTGTGAATATTTTGCATGGTGCCCAATATTCAGTGATATACTGCTGTTATTGGTTGAAAAAAGCAAGTATCTGCAATGTGATTGGCTTATACTTATATGTTATAGTGTTGAATAGTCAATAATATTCTTATGCTTGTCAAGATATAATTTCAGGTTATAATAATAGTGAGAACACTAGGCCCGTAGCCAGCTGCGGGCTGGCTAGTACTGAGCCCTACTAAAAAAAGTTGAACCCTGGTAAAAAAGATTAAGTTTAGATCTAAAATATGACCAGGTTTGCGTCAGGTAACACATTCGACGGGTAATCGACATTTTTCGATAACTCACGCGTTCAATATTATTGTGCACTATTTATTGAATCTTATGGTTTTAAGTTATGGACAAAGAAGTGAAAATTAATGTTTTTATTAAATGTTTCAAATAATGTTGAACGTGTAAAACACTGCTTGAAGAGCATACCTCCCTGCTCTGGTTGTTTACGTACCTTATAACAAAGTTCCGCAAAACAAAAAGTGCGAAGGTTCAATGATTAGAATTTTGTTTAATAGATTTAGGCACCTCGTTATATATACGCGTGTGATGTGCCTGCGCTTGTAACGTTTTCATCGGCACTGATTCGGCGCACTGTTCGCGATCGGCAATATTTCCTTATTTCGTCACGCTGCCTTGATAATGCAATGATGATAAGCATATGCGTTAACCTAGCCTTCTTGGTCCAGTGTGTAAGGCATTGGCCTAAAAATCAGATTCCTTTTGAGAGCGTGGGTTCGAATTTCTACAACTGCGATATTTTTTTGCGTATTAATGTAGTTTGCATTACTAAGGGTTTCCTTTTGCTGTTTCAGTATTATTAGGAACATTAAGATAATGTCACATATTTAATACACACTTATGGACACTGCAACCCTTATTCGATCTGGCATAAGTTGCTTTTCTTGCAGTGAGCTTTCTTTATAACAACGTTACAACATTTTCTGCTGTAACTTTCTCCTTTCCAATTCAATTTTAAAAATGCTAAAAATATTTTACTTAGAATAAGACCACCCATTGTTAGGTAATTTAACGATGTTTACCTTCTATTCATTTTGAAGTGAAATCTGACCACTTGTTTTCCGATTTCCGCATCTTGGTATTGGTACTCTGAGGGATTGTCATCTTTCATCGCCGCTTAATCATACTGAACTTCGATCTAAACGTCGTCTTCAAACCTGGATGTTTCCATCAACAGTAGCGTGCCTCAAGTTGCTAAACCTGTATTTGGTTATTTGCATGCAACTCAGTGCGTTCTTAAAAGGTGCGTTTATGTTGTGAAAATGATTCGATCATTTAAAATTGTAAGTACTGTATGAGGCTTACGCGATTACTCGAATTATTCTTGTTAATATAGAATTTCAGTATAGACCACGTAGTCTTGCACCTATATTCACTACCGTTTCGCAAGACATTGCAGGTTGCAGCATCAGAGTGAAAGTCGCACTAAGGACTGATTTATAGTCCCCTGTGCCAGCCGCTCGAAGCGACGTAACGCTGATTGGTGGTTCAAGTGCAGCGTAAACCGTTGAGCGTGGCCGTATGACGCACAGTGGTTGTAATGCTTTAGATAGTGTATCCCATGAGTCAACGTTTTACTAAGTTTAAAACCATCTTTCCTGTTTATATTATTTGGTTGTTTTTCTATTTCTATGGCTTCACGCATCACTCGCGGGAAGCAGTGAAGTATTCTGGCAAGTACTCTGGCGTGCTCAACTTCTAAGGTGTGTCCATTTGTAACTGTATGCTCAGCTTCGGATGATTTTGTGATGCGTTTGTATTTGCAATCGCCTTTATGTTCTTGAAGTCTTAGATCAACGGAACGACCAGTCTGTCCAATGTAACTCGAGCCACAAGAACAAGTAATGTGATATACGCCTGTGGTTTTTAAACTTGGAATTTTGTTTTTTAAGGATCTAAAACCGTCCTATCTTATCAGTTGAGCCTTTAACGTAAGGTAGAAATGCTCAGCCTTAAAAAAATGACATTATTCAGAGAACACATCCAAATAATATAAACAGGGAAGATGATTTTAAACTTAGTAAAACGTGGACTCATGTGATACACCATCAAAAGCATTACAATCACTATGCGTCATACGGTCACGCCTCACGGATTACGCTGCACTTGAACGGCCAATCAGCGTTACATCGCTTCCAGCGGCTGGCACAGGGAACTATAAATAGCTCCACACCAACCTTAAGTTCTTAGTGCGACTTTCACTCTGATGATGAAACCTGCAAGGTCTTACGAAACGTTAGTCAATATCAGTGCACAAACAGCAACAAGGCCAAATGTGCCTAAGTATCTTTATTTTCAAAGCATCGCCATCGCGTGAATCCTTGCTCGGATTTATAGGGTGCAAGGCACAGTAAGCCAGAGACTGCTGGGTGTTTATTCACAAAAACTACGCGGTCTAAGGCGAAATTCTATGTGAGCAAGAATCATTTAGTTACTCAAATTACGTTCGATGCTTTTCCTGGAATATAGTTAAATAATGAGCACCGTTAGGATACTCATTTGTTGACTAATTAACTTAGCATTTGTTGGGTTCATATTAGGCTAAAGTTAGACGAACTCACAGTGACTTCTCCTAGAGTACGTTTAATATCGTGTGGTGCAGATATAACCTTACGAGATTTTAAAAGTCAATATATTCACTTGTTAAATATTCGCTTTGTTTGCTTGTGCACTTTCTCGCAGTGTAAAGCAGTTAAAATAAAACTCATAGGTATGTACCAAAGGTAAGTCCTTATTTGAGAGGGCCGCTGGACGCACCTCTTGCAGCATTTGTTCGATCTCTGTTTCATATTTTTAGCAATCCATCGTGTACTTCAAGTCCAAAAAGTGTATGTGGTCCCGTCGAGTATATACATTTTGTACTATCATCTACCTATAACCTTATCGTGTATAAACCTGTAATAAAACGTTTAATACATTTTTTGGAATGTTTATTGGTTCGAGTAAATTAAAGTCTTCATTTATTTTACACATTTAATGGTGATACTCTGCATCGATCTTACATTATAACGATCTGAATTAATTTTGACTACTGTACTACTACTAATCGTATGTAACCGTCTAAGCCGTATTATATTACATTGCAACAAAAACCTTACCTAGCTAAATCAATGTTCACTACTTTTCACACGCACAATATGTCGACATACCTACGTACATACAATATTTCATATTATTAACTAATGCTGATCAAGTAACCTACTTAACACTACAAACTCGTCCATCTCTCGATTGAATCTAGCAGGGCAAAATTGTGCAGGGCCAAACAGTTAATTTTGGGGATTGTGGTTATCGAAAAGCTATCGTACATAAATTTCGTCGCCAACTTTGTTTCGTGGCCTAACTTTATCGTTTATTGCTGTAACAAATCTTGTGCGTTATTGTTTACCTTCGATAATTAGCGTCAGCCCGATGGGCTCAAAACTAGTATTATTTATTTTTTAGGTATTACAGTACCATCTGCATAACTTAACGCGGACCATTTTACGGAATTGTTTAAACAAAGAGAAGCCTTTAAGACAACATTTACACTTTTTATCTTCTGTTATACTAGTATAAAAATTCTGGTTTTCCACTTTAACGGTAGTTAATCGCCCAAAAGGATATTTCATGAATCATCCCCGTATGGCGCACCTAATTTAATTAGCATTTCAAAGGCAAAGAACAGAATGGCTTGATCTTCATTTGTTCTATAAACATTTCAAAATCAAAGACAACGATTGCAGCTTTTTTAATCTTTTTTACTTTTGTTTTTAGTTTCTGAATATACTAAAGACTTGTAAATATGTAATTTTGAAATTATGGTTTGGTCTTATTTCCTGTCTTTTATGTTGAATGTTTATGTTTTTGTTGTGTTTATGTTATATTAATGTAACTTTGAACAACTATAAAATTTCCCATATGCACCATTAGTAGTTTTAATCATGTAAGTATAACAAATCAAAAGTGTTTAAATAACTATACCTATGTTTTGTTTTAAAAAACACATTCGATATTAACTCTAAGTAAAGTAATTAGAGTACATTTTCTCCCTGGCAAAAAAATAACAAGCCCTGCCTAATATTTGGGTCTAGCCACGGCCCTGGACGCAGACCATCAAATTCCAAGGTTGGCTTCGAGGAGAGATTTTTTCGATCAATCTAGAATTCAGTGGTTCCCAAACTTATTTGCCCTACGCCCCCTTTTCAGAAAAAAAATACTCAGCGCCCTTGGAAATCTACATTCTTTAAGCGAACAAAGAGAAAGATATTATAGTGGTAGCTTCTTAAGACTGATAATTATCTATAAGAGTATTTCTAGGTAGGAAATTATTTTGAAAGAATAAATTAATTACTAATTAGCAATTAAAAAGTACAAGGGGGGATTTATACATTAAAAGTACAACATAAATATTTAAGAATTGTTTAGTGAATGATACATTAGATACAGTTACCGTTAAATTGTGAATAGTTTATTAAAAAGATTCGAGCATATAAGTTGCTATAGTTGGGATAGTTGATAGTTGTTTGGTAACATCAGAGCTTAGATTTTAATTTGTATTAACTGACAATCGGAATACCTAAAGTGAAATCCAAACTCAAATGATTATCTGAAAAAGTCAATTATGATATGTTATAATAAAATATATCATATAGAAACTTGGTATAAATTATTATTGCTAGAAAAAATGGTATATTTTTCTGGATTTGTAACCTGTATTTTGAGTAAAAGCAAATTTGAATAATAAAAACCCTTTATTATAATGGTATTTACTTTCTGGATGGTGTATTAAAGGGTGTGATAAAGTAAAATTAAAGAAACGAAGAATAAACGAATTTTAATAAACAGACTGAATAAATAAAGTAACAAATGGTAAGAAGAAGACTAAGAACATTTAATAATGGTAAATAGTCTTCATGGAATAAATAAATCTGTAACTTGCATTTTGTGTACCTATTTATTTGGAAAATAATGTTACAATATGTTACACACAACAGCTGAAATATGTTTTGCTAAATCTTCTTATATTCTCTTCCTCTTTTAAGCTTTCACCGCCCCCTTATTTTTATTCACCGCCCCCAAATGCACTCGAGGCTACTATCGCCCCCCCCTCCGGATCATTCCAGTGCCCCCCAAGGGGCGGTATTGCCCACTTTGGGAATCACTTATCTAGATTATGGTAAGATTGTTCAGAAGTGAAACGGTTCAGACCCAAATCTTCACAGAGAAAAAGTGCAGACACAGTAATGCTTCTGTTAAAGGAACTATAAGCTTTGTTCAATACGTTTTACTGTTGATTTAATAAAGAGTTCTTAAAACAGTAAGAAGTAAATTGCAAAATTTGATTAATTGGAAATGTGTGCTGTTACTTCTGTGCTCGAAACCCAATAACGATATCGAGAGTGCCTTTGAAAATTTGAGATCTCAGAATATTCAGGCCATCCCTTTCTACCATCTAAATATCTGATAATCTGATAATTGCTAAGCTAAATATGCTATGAAAATTGATGCTCATGCGTATTCTAGAAACTAGAATTGGTCACACCAGGTGCAATCGAGGCGATCAAGAGCGAATGTTTTGGAGCAGAAATTGCTGGTGCTAATTATAACCTACATCGAATGCAAAAACACGTGGAGCCATCGCAAGCGAAAAGCACACAATAAACCCGTTCAGATAAGAAAGTCGGAAAATGAAATCATCCTTGATTTAAGTCCAACGAAAGTAAGTTTCCTGAATTCGCAAATAAAGCAACAAACAGAAGTGGAGCGACGACGCGACCAAAGCGAAGTTTATCACAATATCGAGTCTTTCGAGCTTATTCTACGTTTTTTGCTAATGACTTAAGCGCATGCCATCCAAACGAGTTTTTCGTTGTGGTGCACTAAGAAGCAGTACACGGATGCGAGAATAGGGCATACATTTTCCAAGTGATCGCTTGGGGATCGGTTTGTTGCCAAACATTTCCACATATGGAGCAGCGAGAATTTTCCTTGTTTGTCTTATCGTTAAACTTCGTAACTAACACGTGTCAGGAGCGGATGCAATAATAACAGTCTCAAACGTTTAGAAAACCTAGTTTTAGAGTGATTAGATTATGGGCTATGAAGGCAAACAAGAATAAATGGTGTTTGTTTAGGAGCTGATTGTGTACTTTTCCTAAATTATGTTCTAGTAACTACCCCTAGAAAATTTACCCGTGTTTGCTCACCTCTTAATCAAACGAACGTTTCCAAGAAATAACACATGCTATATTGACGGAAAGCGTCTCGTCTCCATTGGAATCGTGGCAGATCAACTCTTGAAACTGCTCGGCGGTTAAAGTCGAGAGATTAAAAGAGAAACCCGGCAAATTGAATAGCTAGTGAAACATGCCGAAAACAGGTGCTAACTAAAAGGGCTCGGACGCCAGTTAAATCATGGGCCTTAATTGGAGGCTCGCAGAAGATTACAGCGATATCGGGATGCAAATTTAATCAGGGGCGAGCGCTACCACAAACGGTAACTTTACTGAGCATATATGCGCACTGGATAAACTGCTTGGTCGATACCCACCCCGATGAGGACGCTATCAAACTATAAATTTTATGTTAAATTAAAACAATCTGAATTATAACTCATAAAGCTAAATTTTTTTAAGGGTAGCTTCATTGGCAGTTTCCCTACAAGTCGTTTTCTATTTATTTTTGTTAATTATTTTATACAAATCAATTACTTATTGTCCTTCTGGACAAATTGTAAGAAAAGTGAGGATTTAAAAAAATAAAGCTAGATTAATGACGATAATATCGTCAATAACTCCATAACGCTGGCGTATTAATATATTCTCGGCATGCGTCAGAATGAAGACAATTAGAACAATGATAGGTTTTTTATTCAACACAGTTTTAATACGTTTTGTAGCTAGCAGCCCTCCCGCCCTTTAAAAAATCTGATCTGTAAATCAGCGCTTACCAATGTAAATTGTCTCTTCGTTAAAGGAATTCCTTCAGAAGTTTTTTATATTAGGGGAATACAAAATAGTTGAAAGGTGCAGGATGTGGCGTGTAAAGAGAATATTTTTTGGACTTGTAATATCACGCACTGGAACGCCTGAAGAAACAGCATAAAGATACGGATCTTCAGAAAAGTGGACAAAAATCTATGAAAACTGCGGGTACATAACATCCCTTAGCTTTATAAGGAAGATATTTACTAAGATATTGAAAGTTAACTTAGACGAAGAACAAGGCGTCAAAGCCGGAGCAATATCAAAACTATATACACCGTTTATGACGACGAAGGTGTTGTTCACCACGAGTATGTTCCATGAGGTCAGATGGTGAACAAGAAATACTACCTGGGAGATTTAAAGATGCATTGGGCTGTTCCTAAAATTGAAAGTGTTCTTTAAAGGAATACGATTTGAGCATGTAGAGCACATTAAATAGCACAAACGAAGCAGCTAAAGGCGATTCGAAAAGCTGAGTGAGAAGTGAAAGGTGCATTGGGATAAGTCTGGACAGTACTCTGAAAGGGACTGTTGCGCCGTCGTTCTACGGTAGTAGCATGAGATCGCATACTTATCAGACAAACCTCGTGTGTGTTATATTGTCCTAATCACGGCTACCAATTCTATGAAACTCAAAGATGTATTAGCTTCACTGAAACAATAGCATGTACGAGTAAATATTAGTCCTATTTAAGTTTTGTTGGATTCCGTTGATTATTAGCTGAAGGAGTTTTAATTCGATCAATTGGTATATGTGTCGCTTGCTGTAATCTTGTATTTACACTTGACATGTTTTATTATGTAGCCCCACTTGAAAGTGTAATAGATATTATTTGTTAAGCTACATATTTGTTTCTTTGAGTACATTCAAAGGTCGTGTTTAGCTATTCCCTGAACAGAGTGATTGTAAGGGAAAATTGAACTCACACAGCTAAAGCAATTAGGTCTTTAGCTGGAAAGAAATTACGTTTTCACTAAGTATTTAACACCAGCGCCCGATGCTTCAACCGTGGGCGAGGCAGATTCATACAGCTACGGGTTGAATCTTACGGTGGCGCCTTGGCATTCAACGTAACGAGTATCGTGAACCACACCCTCCTACGAGCTAGCTTGAGGACGATATGGAGATTTATACCGCTGCCTCTCAACGCAGACCAGCCTGTGGTAAGTACGGTTCCGATTATATTATAAAATAAATAAATATAGTCATACACAAGACGGTTAACAAAAAATGTAATTTTGAAATTAATATTACAGTAAATAAAACGTTTCTAAAGATAAGAAATATCTTCTGCGATACTAATTTTTATAGTTAACTTACAAGAGGAGGACCCTTAAATATAATACAGAAGATAACAATGCAATACATTGGATTTGTGACGAAACGTTAAAACATTTGTGATTGAAAACTTAAAGTTGGAACTATCAGATCTATTTCCCGTGACGAGTTTAAAGGCACGAGTCTTTATTGGTCTCGAAACTCCAACGATAAAGACGATAGTGACGAAAAAACAGGAAAAAGACAAACGGAAGAAGAATAATACGAGAAAACAGAGAAAGAATAATAAAAATTAGCAGCAGCGAGAGTAAAGCATGAGAAAACTGAAGAAGAAGCGGAAGCCTGTCCAAGGCTGCAAGAAAACTAACTGATTGAACTAAATAAGGTATATGGTAGATACACTGAAACATATTGGATGTGTTTAACAAGAAACTATCGAAGTATGTTGGCAAACAATAATTCTAATTTTCTTTCAGATGCAAAAACTCTAATATATGAACATTTCGCCCTTAGACAAGGAGGTCTTTCAAAAATATCGACAATGTAGCTTAACTTGTATAAGAAGTCTTCGAAGGTTTCGTTTCGTGGTAATTTTATTCTTCTGCATCTTAAAATCCATGTGCAAGTATATGCTTAACGTTTGACTTTGGAAAGACTTTACCACTGTTAGATTTATAAATTTAATTAAAATTAATGTTAGAAGTAATTGCAGTATATAGAACTGCAAACAAGTACACTTCACCCTTCTTATTACTGATAAATTCCTTTTGTCCTTTTATGTCGTTTCTCTCACCTACTTTCCTTAAATTTGCCTTTTTGCGGAAATTTTTTATGATCGCTTCGTACAGTAAGATTCGGACTCAATTAATTAATAACAAAAGCTTTTCTGTGGATGCGTTGTGTTATTTGCTAACATGATTTTCCAAGTATGGATGCACTTCATTCTGAAAAGATTGCTCAAGCATCAGATTGCCACACAATTTACGTATTGTATGTTCGCTTAGTTTATGAAGTTATTTGCCAGTTTCTTAAACAATTTGGGCGCCTTCACTCACTGCAAATATTTAAAAAAATATGATGTAAACGGTTAAATAACAAACCATCGCCGTTATATCTGCTTTATGAAGTTAACTTTATGTAAATTATTATTTAATTTTTTTAATGTAATAATATCTAAACATAAATCTTTGATCTGGTAAAATTGATATCGTGTTAGATCATTTTCGACCTCGTTCAGCCATTTTTGCTATCAGTCCAACTATAAGGGTCATTAACGAAATTAGTTAAAAATATTCTGCTCGAATTTTTCCTGGAGTCGGCCCTGTACTAGTTATATTTAAATTTATTCCGGCGGGCATTGAAATGCTTGCGCTCCGTATTTGTTTTCTTAAGTAACCAATTCTTTAACGCGGGCGCAAGGCCATAGTAAGATTTCTTTCCTCGAAACTATATTATAAATATCACCGTTTATGTTGCATTTGCCGAATTGGGTCCGTGAATTCATTCTTTAATGCAGGAACCGATCGCCTGCACAAGGCCGACGTGAAGTTTCTTTCCTGGAAATTAGATTGTAAAATAATACCTTTTCTTAGCTTCTTGAATTGCGCCCCTCGCTCGCTGAAAGCGCTGATTTGGCTGTCGAAGGTTCTAGAATTGTTCGTGTTATTTGTTCCTTGTTTCTTTTGCAAGACTGGCAGGTTCTTTGTTCTGAAAGAATGAGATCATTCTGCGCGGGGGTGACCATCGTTTTTACCCGCGCGTTTCTGAATTAATTGGCATCGAGCTGTGAACCACAATTAACGTGCAAGTTTTGTCGCCCCCGGACCGCTTGCGGCGGTCCGGGAAGCTTTCTGTGAACGCAGTGTAGTTTCGTGTCCACGTTATGCGAACTTTGTGATCTTCACGTAATTAAATTTTGATTTGGAGTTCAGCTTAGACCTTTGGACGATTATTTTACCCTTGTTGGGTGGTTTTGAACAAACGCGCGCGGTGGGCGATTGAGTTATCGATATTTCAGTGTTGGCCTATAGCCGATTCGTCTCCTTAAGTTGATGTACTTCCCAGGGGAAGATCGTTGCACTATTTCCAGATCCATTTAGAGACGACATCTTTAAGCTTGTGATTAACGGTTTCCCGTACCTTTGTGGGGAAAAACCTTTTGCGTACTGCATTTTTGAATTACCGACGCTGAGTTTATCGAAGTCGACGGGAGGCCCACCGCGTGTTAATTGTTGTAGTGCCCTGGTTGCATTATTTGCAAAGTCCGATTGCGTCGTGCCATTCTGAAGCCTGGAATAAAATCAACTCTATCGCTCCGATTCTTCCCAAGGAGGGGCCCACATCATTTTAGGCGCCGCTTTGCGCTAAACAACTATCAGGCCCGGTCCCAGCCCTTTCTGTACCTCCGCAACGCCTTGCCAAGCTTCCCCGAGGACGAGTTTATAGCAGAAACTAGCGACGTGCTTACAGCTACCAGGTAGGAGCTATGTATTACACCAATTGTGTTCTTGTGCCTAATTAAGGTGCGACTATATTTGTTATGTGTTTTTCCGGGAGTTCGTAAATATTGCGCCCGTTCACTTAAAGCTTAAGCCTATGTTTTGATTTGCTTGTTGTTAACCAGGGGCTTCACCCCTGTTATCTATTTCGTTTTGTCCGTTGTGTAACAACATATTTAGACCATAAGGTAACTTTGTGTGGGAGCCCCTTTTATATTCATGTAGGGTGTGCTTTTTCTTTTTACTAAGCTTGAATTTACCCCCGGGTGATTATTATCAATGTAAAGATTTGTGTAAACTTTAATTCTTTAAATAATAAACCCATTAAAGGCAATTTGATTATTTGTTGAGTTCTGAACCCCTTCTGGGTCATTAATTAATCCAGTGTGGCAAAGGCCGAGTGTAATTTGCAATGTAAAGCTGAAAGTACGCCTTTTTGATAAGCAAGCCCCAATCCCTGGGCCATTCAGTGTTCTTTTGTTATTCTTTAGTGACGGTGGCCTTGAAGGTAAGTGATTTAACGACAAGGTCACCCGGCTACTCGGAGGAGGCTTGGTAAACAACAGGCGGAGGTGTTCAACAACGTACCTGGAGGACTTCTACATAGGCTACGTGTATTGTTCTTGGTTCTAGACACGTCAGCCACCCCTAATCAGAACCAAGTGGCGCTCAGGCATTTCTTTTTCTGTTAAGCAATCCATCAGGGTAAGTGCCGCCGGTTTTTCTTTGAGCTTTCGAACCACGCCTTCCCGACTGAGTTAAGTGCGAGTAACCGGAGCAACAAAATCTGCTTCAACACATTAAGATCTGTGTTCTTTTTAGTAAAGCCGGCGAACCCTGTAGTTTGTACCCGTTTTTGAACAATCAATACGACTTATGTCGATCTGATGAATTAATACCGTAACAATCGACATAGATCTATGTTTGTCAAGATTTCTCATAACACAACATCAATTCTAGTCGATAAAGTCCTCTTAGTAACACCTTAAATACTACTGAGTAGTTTGCAAATTACATATTTAGAAGATGTATATAAGATTGCGAAGAGCCAGGCCACTTTGTTTTAGTATCTCCATAGTTGCAGCGGGGCCTTCCCCGTGCTTTCGTGAGGGGTCCTTTTGTTTGACTGTTTTTTCGCCTAGGCTTAGTGGGCCGCGAACCCTGGTTAAGTTAGTTTTGATTTTTGGTACAAGTGCGGACAAAAGTGCGTAAACTCTGCGAACGCTGTCCCATAATCGAAGTAAAACAGTCTCTGCTACTCAAGTCGAACCCCCAACAACACGAGTAGAGCCAACCTTCCCCCGCTTTTCAATAGCGGCTTCTCGCTTTTTTCACACTGTGCCGAACCAAAATGTACAACAGGTATTTGTTAGTATTTTTATTGTGGCCATAAACTGCCTTCGAATCGATCAAAGATTGTAACGCTGACAGCGTGGAAGCGAATTTGGTTAAAATTAATAATTACTGTATATCCTTATAGAAACGTGCGTCCTGTCTGCCTATGTGTTTCACGATTTCATTGACACCGATTGGGCTGGACTTCGCTTCACCGTTTGGCCTTCATAAAACACAGGCTTATCGTAGTATTATGAAAGGTATAGCAACGTGGATCGAATCGGATCAGTCCTATCGTCACCGTACCCTTCATAATACAACGATAAGCATTTGTCTTACCAAGCACCCTATTGGTCAAGCGGTTGAGGCGTCTGACTAGCCATAACATTCTCCTGAGAGCGTAGATTCGAATCTTACCGATAGCGGTGTTTTTTTCACATTCATTTATAGTTTCTTCGGGTTCCCTTAAATATGGAAGTAAAATAATATCTGCATATTATAGTAATTAAAAGTAGTCCACAATATAAGAAATTAAACAAAAACAGTCATTAAAACACATTTCAATGAATTCCGCCATCGACTGTATAACTACAAGGAATAAAGGAGGGCGAACTGCAGTTTATCTCAACTGCAATAAATGAAAAAGTAGAGCGTTCACATAAACCTCCGCATTTCATTCATTTCAATTATTTATGAAGTGACGCAACACAAAATTATTTATTTAAAAAGACCGCAAATACGAATAGGAAAAATTTTACTTCACATTGCCATTACTTTCCATTAGCGAGTGTGAACACAATTTTTGGTTGAATAATCTCAAAATGCAATAATGTTTGCATAAACACATTTCTATGTGTGGATTGAGCATAAAATGTGTTAATCCTAATATTAATAAAAATTTTACTTAAAATATACGTACTTCTAAACGAATATTTGGAATGCATAAAACCCAAATCCAGAACCTGCAATCAGAAAATAAAATTATAAATTTTATGTTATTATTTATTATAAAGTTAGCATAATAGATTATCAGCTATAATTTACCAAGGGCAGTGATAATCACCCGCAATAATTTTGACAAATAACAACCCGAAAGTGCTTGCCTAGAAATAACCCGAGGCGAAGCCGAGGGTTATTTCTTAAAGGCAACGCACTTGAGGGATATTATTTGTCAAAATTATAAGGATTTATCACTGGCCGCGGTGAATTCGGAAAGATAAGTTCTTAAATAAATTAGCCATTTTCTGACAAATTAATTTGACACTTCATTATAATAATATTATGTTGGTGGCACTGTATGTCTACGGCAAATTTGAGGTTATCAGGTTAGCTTTTACGTCAGTTTTGACACAGACTGACGGAAAAGCTAACCTGCTAACCTCGAATTTGACTTAGATTTACAGTGCCACCAACTTGCCATAGGATACTACTGAAATTTAATTAGGTAGTTTCCATAGTGATTGAAAATCACCCTAGGGTCGTTTTCACTTCAAGCGTGATCTGATTTGTCAAACTGAATCACGTGATTAAAAATAATCAAATTGGATTGGTCTGCAATATATGTAAGAACTTATCTGTTTAACTACAGGCAAATTGGTATCAATATCTTTACACTGTTGTTACAGATTGTAAGCATATTTTTATTGACAAATAAAGAGGTATATCCACTTAACCGATATTTCCGGCTCGTACCAAAAAATATAACATTGATTGTACTTTTTTGTGGTAAATTGATTAACTATGTGCTTGAGAAAACGCTGTTGTGTAATTATTACAACTAAAGTATTCTGTTTACATGCAGACATCTAGCAACAAAAATTTGAAATACTCTTTTTCGGAAAAAAAACGCTCAACATACCAGAAATGGCTTTCATTTGAAAATTAAAACAATATTTTTATTGAAACCGGACAACCATTTTTAGTGGGGCTTCAAAGAAAAACCTTCAGTTTTGTAAAAAAGGCCTAAACAAATTTAAATTACTGCGAAAATGCATTGCTTTTTCTAAAATCCAAAAAGCACTAATCGGCATCCTGAACTGTAGACATGACTGTAAAGGGGACAGCAATTACTACCACTTGAGATAAATCTTACATAGTTAAAAAAAAGCGCCCGACCTAAGAATACACTCTTCGGCAACAAGCAGCCCTGTTTAACCACACAAGCTGCCCGACAAAGGCGCTAATTAGTTGCGCAAGGTGCGAAAGAAAGCACTGACATCTAAATTAGCCATTGAAAAGAAACCACTTTGAAAAGCCTGCTTCGCTCACGAAAGGGAAGGCTTTCAAAGTAGTCACTTGGGGTGGCCCGCGGCCCTCGGGGAGACATTAAACGTTCCTTTTCCACAGCCTTTCCATGTTCTAAACTGGCTGATGGCGCGCAATAAGTCAGCTGAGGGAAGTGTGTAGAAAATTGTACATAAGTAGCTAAATTTGTCAGTTTCACGGACACGTGCCGTAGATGGTAGATGAGTGGTTCAGATATGGCTGCCATTTTCCAGAATTGCTAGAAACCATTAGGGTTTTCGGAATTACGCAGGTTGTGGTCGCAAGTTTAACTTAGGTTCAGAGAATTGGAATTTAGTGTGATCGCTGAAATAGAATAATTTCTACCAGTAGGTGCTCGTGGGGAATTTTGATGGTAAAGCTATCCACCGAACGTAAAACATTTTCCACCCCCTCACAGACAAAGACAGATTCCGATATCCTGAGATTTAAATATTTCCGATATGAACTGGTAAAAGAGAACAATTACCAAACTTTACAGGCTAATAACACATATAATTTCAGGAAGTGCGACAATTCACCAGCAATTTATAAGATAATATAGATCATACTGTAATTATTTGCGTAATCCCAACGTGCAACGTCTCTTCTGTCGAAGTTGCACACACGGCCCCCTTCATATGCTCATTGGTCGCGGACTTTCTTCATTTGAACTCGACGAAGTGAGCGGAAGCGCCAAAATTGTAATCAGAAACCGATACGCGGGCGTTATCGCAGTGGTCAAGTCAGGGTTAAGCATTCACTGTGATGGTTCTTAGTGAATCTTAAAATATCCTTATCTTTTGACCTACATCTTGCCGCTCTCCACCCGCTGCAGTCTGTAAACTATAGAATAGCTGAGCAGCCACTTCGATGTGGCACCAAAGCGTTGACGAATGCAAGCAGCGCTTATCGTGCAGTTCATATTGATAAAATAAGAATTACTCGTACTTTGTTTAAGTTTTAGAATGAAAAGAATGATGAAAAATAAGTACAAAACATGTTTCTTTTAAAATATAACAAAGTGCAAAGTAGCCTAATGATAAAAATTTAAAATTGAATTTTATTTACAATGTTGTTTCATTTCTTCTTAGTTAAAATCACAGTCAAAACATGGCCAAAATATAAAACAATATAAAACTCAAACTCAATTGTTTTTTGGAAAACACAAAAGCATCTTTTAATTTCTATATTTTACAAGACGCCTGTTTTATTGTTACGTGATTCTGTAGTTTTGCTAAGCTATTATGTATTTCAAAGACTGCACAAAAATACACTTGCATTTTATCAAGTTTATTATGAAAGACAAATACGAATTTAAATTTTAAAAGCTCCGCCGATCTTTAAAAATGAAAATTAGTTTGTACCCTTAAATTTAAATAGAAAAAAAATATAAGCAACTGTGGTTGAAAAAATTTAGCATTCAAAATATAATTTTATCCATTTCGGTGCTTTGGTTTTCATTATTAAATGTATTAGATAAAGATAACGTTCTAACAGAAACGGCACTTTAGTGTCTATGTCTATGACTAAATAAAGATTCTATTTAATCAAAATTGGTAGAGCCTGTATCTCTAGAGAGTGCGTCTCCAGGTGGCGGATAGACATCGGCAGCGTGGGTGATTGCCCACAAAAAGACTGTCTATTTGAGGGTTGTGGCGTTAGACCAGAAAAGCCAGGCACACACAAAAACAGAAGGGATAAGATAGCAACAAGAATGAAAAGGAATAGAAGGAAGGATATTCCCCAGCTGGTTATCCACATCTCGTCTAGAGAAAGAGAGAGCCCCATAGGATGCGAAATAAAGAGGGTTTCTCTGCTAGGAGTTATCTGAGCCTATTTTTAAACAACCAGACGAAAAGATACCAAGAAAAGCAGGAATGAGAACGAATGGGGCAACTTCGAACGTGCATTAGAATAAAATGGACGGAGGTTATGATAAAAATTTAAAAAATTGACAATGTTGGTAGAAACCAAGCCATCAATAACAGTATATTTAAGATGTATATGAACTTTTTTGGACGAAGAATGGTGATATTTGCTATATACGAAACTAACGACACGGCACCAAATCAGGTTAACAAAGATATCTTTAACATATTTCATGCCGCTTTGCATAACGTGGGATATAATAGAGAAATATTTATGATAGGAAATTTCAATCGCCCTACAGAAACTAGAATCGGAGATAAAGTGATAGGACAACATGAAGAGAATTATGTAAATGGTAATGGTATTAGACTAATTGACTTTTGTACTAAAGAACAACCTAAGAGCAGAAAATGGATTTTATAAGCAGAAACATATTCATGTACTTGCAGACGGGAAGAGACCACGATCAATCATCGATTATGTTATAAGCAGTCAGAAAATATCTTTATCGATACGAATGTCCAAAGGAGTGGATTGCGGGGCGGGCCACTACTTAGTAAAAGTAAAAAATATACTTTCCACATAAAGCGAATATTCGAAAAGAACAAATAGACCCCAAAGGAGAAGAAGAATCATGGAGAGGTTACATGAGGGAAACATAAGTTAGAAATGTTGGGGATGATAGTACCCCATACTTATACCAGCAAAGGCTAGTTTTGAAACTACAATATCATAAATAATTCAACAACGTCCTAGACTTATGCGAACATATTAAGACATCGATACTAAATTTGCGTAATAAGCCCTAGGAATAAGTGAAGATAAAAGAGTAGAAAGATACGATGGAACTAAAAAATAACAATACCATCTACATTCTGCAGTTTGCAGATGACCAGTTCTAAACAATCATACAGGACAAGGGAGGCTAAGAACATCTGATCGGGAGAATTAAGAAAGAGTATGAAAAAGCTGAACTATAAATTTGAAGAAAGCACGATATGCGTGCACATCAGGTAAATATGAAGATCTGGATATTGGAAATATTGATAAAGTTTGCGCTTGTGACAGTTATAACTACTTTGGAGTGATAATACAGAACGATAGTCGCGACGAAAAGTAAATATAACGGAGAGTGGCACAGGCAGGAAGAGCAATAAACAAACTTAACAGTATTTGGTGGAGCAAGAAGATACGCAAAAAAGAAAATATAACACATACAACGCTATAGTAAAGAGCGTAGCAGTATAAGGAGACGAAACGTGGAAAGAGACGGTAATAGTTAAGAAAAGATTAGCAGCAGTGAAAATGGGTGCATGTCAAAGATCGTGCCGTATATCAAGACCGGAACGAGTCCCCAACAATACTATTATAGATACGATAGACTTACAAGAACATGTAGGTGATGCTGTAGAGAACGCCTTTTATTCATTCGATACGTCCATGTTCAAAGAATTCAAAAAGTTCGATTATCCAAAGGATTATCGAAAATAAGCAATATTACATAATAATGTGCGAAGTATAAATAAAAATTTTGATGAAATTCAAATACTTTTAAAAATGTTGAAATGCGATTTTGATATAATTGCCTTAACCGAATCTTGGAGGGTGTTTGACCCAGAAAATTTTAAACTTATTGGCTATGATACTCTTTATAATTATGGCGAAATTAACCAAAACGATGGAGTATTTGTATTTATTAAAAGCTTCTTAAATTATAATTATCAAGTAATTAACATTGGTTTAATAAAATGTTTAAGAATATTAATTAATATTAAATCAAAATTATTTGGGGTAACTGTTCTGTATAGACCGCCTTCTACTAATGTTGACGACTTTAACGAAAATTTTAGGAATTATTTAACACAAAATTGTAATCAATCAGAAGAGATAATAGTTGGAGACATGAATATCAACATCCTCCAAAATTCACATTATGTTAATGTTTATCTGAATAATTTGTCTGAATTTGGTTTTTTGTCGTGTGTAAACAGTCATACCAGATTTCAAAACGGCGTTGGAAGTTGTCTAGATCATATTTTCATAAAATCTAAAGCGGATAAATCAAATATAATTCCTATAATATTGGAAACAACTTTTACGGATCATTTTACTACTTTGTTAAAATTGGTTACAAAATCAGAAACTCAAGGAAAAAGAAAATATTTAAAACAGAAAAGATAAATTATACCAAACTAAACGAAATTTTAAGTAATGAAAGCTGGCAAACTGTTTTTGCACACGACAACCCTGATATATCAACAGATAACTTTGTTAAAACTTTACAGGTGGCCATTAAATCATCCACAGAAATTTGTGAGCGGAGAGCGAGAGAAGCAGCCAGAAAGCCTTGGATAACCAACGGTTTAATTATATCAATTAAAAAACGAGATAGTCTATTTCAGCAATACAAAAAATACAATGATCAAGATGCATTGCGTGAGTATAAAATTTACCGAAACAAAATAAATAGTTTAATTAGTAAAGCCAAGAAACTTTATTATGAAGGTAAAATTACAAACTATAAAGATCCAAAACAAATATGGAATGTGATTAATCAGTCAATAAACAAAAATAGAAAACCTTTTGAAATTAAATCAATCAAAGTTGAAAACAGTCTAATAACAAATAAGAAAGAAATTGCAAATGAGTTTAACTTATATTACATAAATGTAGCAGAAAATATGGCAAATAAAATTCTAAATAGTTCTTTCCAAATTAATGAACCCACTGATAAAAATGTTTGTGATAAAACTATTTTTGTACGTCCCACTAACGAAAGTGAAGTCAAAAATTGCATTTTTACTCTTAACGAGAATAAAGCCCCTGGTTTTGATAGGATTGATGCGCAGACACTGCGTAGGATGTCCGAGCACGTGGTACGGCCCCTTGTGCACATTATAAATAACGTATTTGAGACTGGTATTTGTCCAGAACATTTTAAGGTAGCTATTGTGAAACCTTTATATAAATCCGGTAATAAAGAATTAATTTCAAACTACCGTCCGATATCTATTATATCCAATCTTGGAAAAATATTTGAAAAAATTTTTAAGCAAAGGCTGGTGTCATTCATAGATAGTAATCACCTGCTTTCTGATAAACAATTCGGTTTCCGGCATCACCTCAGTACTCAAAATGCAATATCCTTGTTAACTAAAACACTTTATGAAAATTTAGATAAAAGCAAACCAACTTTAGCTGTTTTTATTGATTAGCAAAAGCTTTTGATACCATTAGTCATAATAAATTATTAAGTAAATTAAATAATCTAGGTATACGAGGTAAAGCTAATCAATTAATACAGAATTACTTAAGTAATCGAAAGCAGTATGCACAATTGAATGATACAAAAAGTGATACACACATGGTAAAATATGGTGTTCCACAGGGGACCGTGCTGGGTCCGTTGCTATTTATATTGTATTTAAATGATTTATTGATAATGAATAGTGAGGGCTCGTTGATATCCTATGCAGATGATACTGTAGTAGTCTATCAAGCAGAAAATTGGAAAGTTTTAGAAAATATTGTTAGTAGAGACCTTACTAAGATATGTGAATGGTTTAAGCAAAATTTATTAACAATAAATGTAACCAAAACAAAATTCTTACCTTTTACTTCTTATAAAAACTTTTTACCAACTTTTCAACGAATTAAAATACACGATTATAATTGTGATATTAACAACTGTAAATGTAATATGTATATCCAGAAAGTAGAAGAAATAAAGTATCTGGGAATCATTTTAGATTTTAGTTTAAAATGGGATAAACATATATATGCAGTTGTAAAAAAATTACGTAGTTTTATATACATTTTTAAACAATTAAGAGAATTCTTACCATTTCATATTTTGAAACAGATATATAGTGCGCTTGTTGAACCACATCTTTCATATGGCATAATAGGGTGGGGAGGAATATTAAAAACAAACTTAATCTCTTTGGAGATAGTACAAAACAAATTATTAAAATTATATTCAAGCAAAGTAGAAGGTATGATACGAATAAGCTTTATAGTGAAACTAAAATTTTAGATATTAGGCTAATTTTTTCTAAAACTATACTGCAACAAGTGTTTAGAAATAAACATATTCTTACTAAGAATGTCATCGATCACGATTACGCAACTAGAAATAAAACATATAATGTAATAAATTTACCTGCGAATAAAAAAAGTATTGGAAAAGAAGCTTTGAATCTTTTGCCATAAAAATATATAATTTATTGCATTAAATATTAAAGGTATAAGAACCTACAGAGCCTTTAATGCAAGTGTTTGTGACTGGTTAATACATTATTCTAGACAATTATTACATGAAATATTTAATTAAAATTGAAATGAACTGAACTCCAATGGCTTTCCGGCTGCATCTCTTATCGCCTATCCACTAGCTATTCTTGTTTATGAATTGTATTGTGTAAATTGTGTAAATAAACCTTAAATATATATTATTATTTAGAATGCCCGCACACAAGCTTTTTTTAGCTTTCGCGGGGACATTGTACTATTTTTGATTTTAATTTTTTTATGTTGATCGTAATAGGAATGCGATATACCTTTATTGTGTTATAATTATGTTGATGTGTGACATCAGCATTACTAAGTCTTTTATTGTACTTCAGAATTGTCATATGATATAGTTTAGTTAATGTCAAAGCATTTGAATCCTGATACAAGATATATGTTTAATAGTGTCGAGGTTTTACAATTGATGATATTATGGTCAAACATATAATAATAAACTTTTGTACGGAGATCTTGAATCTGAATTCAAATGTTTTATTAGGTCATTAAGTTTCAAGATACTTTCGTAACTTATTTTTTAATGTTTTCATAGGTGAAACTTAACTTACAAATATTACTGAAAATGTTTTTATTGTTTAATATAGACTAAAACTGAAGTCTTTAAGTATGTACACAAATAATGTAAATAGTAATCAATATACAATATACAATAGCGTTCGTATTACAATAAAGTAAGAAATAGAACTATTTATCGCGTTTATTTTGTGGTGCCATGCGAAAGGCAACCACTACCAGCAGGTTGTAGCATCAGATTTTTAAAAACGTTCTTTGAGAACGTAAACCACGAGGAACAGACCATCGCGAAGTGTTTGGTCCAGACAACTATGATACACCACCATTTTGGTCACAATGAAGAGCCATTTTGGTCCTTCCAATTGGATACCCAACCAAACTCTTTAGTTGTTTTATTTGTAAGGTAACTGCACACACCATCGAATGGCGTTGTTTTGTTATGACTTTGCATTTGTCAACTTCATCTTTCATGTTCTTTTGATCTCTGCCATCGGATGTATTATGACCCCACATATTTTATATCTACTGACGAAGTTGATTATTAAATTGTATAATTATGAAAAAATGAATAGATGGATATAATCTAACGAATGAAGCTATATAAATTTTAAATAATTACGTTTAAAGAAATGTAGAATATATTTAGGTGTTAATTGACAAGGTGGGACAGACTGTATTTTTATGTTGAGTATAAATGTGTAAATACATTTTAAGAAACCTCTAAAAATTATCCAGCAGCACTAAATTCTGTAAAATTTTTCCAATTTAACTAATTTCGTATCTGTTACGATGGGTGAGATCTTGATAGTAATAGCTATTAACAATCTAGGAATGTTATGAGTATCATTACTGCCGCAGATTTTAAGACATCTAAGACTGCTATGATTCATATCATCCGTGGTGTGTTCAATCGTTTATCGGTTGCAGTATGCTAATAGTTGCCATATACGGTAAAGGACTATTACGGCACAGATACAGTTATGACTCAGTTATCAGCCTATTTTTGTATAAGTAAACAAAGGCTTAATATCCTGAAACCGATAAAACTGTTTACTAATTGTTGTAATATTTACTTTTGTGTCCTTTTTAGTTGTTTGTAAATATTCTATCATTTATTAGTATTCCTATGATTATCGGATTTTGACTAAATCAACCACTGAAATATAATACGTTCTAAATATTTCAGGTATTGAACCATGCCCGAAGTTATTTTAAGGGACCGGGGATAGCTTTAAAATCGCGGGGACCTAGCGGTCAGTTAGCGGAGAACGTCCATGTGTAAATGTTGTGAAATCTGATATACCACAAAGAGCGACATTTTTACAATGCGAGGGCTCTGATGGGATTTTTGAAGTGACTTGTGGTAATTAATCGAAATGATGAAATAATGAGGTCTGTAATAGATATTATTTCTTGAGTAGCTTTGCAGTGTTGTATGCAGTTCGATGGTGCAGCTGAGTTGGACACTGTTTCATTGTTAATATTGATTGTAGAGAGCTTTTGCTGTTTTGATCATTGCTCATTGTTTATTGTTGAGTTGGTACACAACCAGGTCTCGCTGATAGTACTATCGTGCCTGGGCCTAGTGGACATCCGGCTGGATGGCCGTTAACCCTTGACCTGATAAGCACCTAGTTTATCAATGATTGAGGAAGCGCACCTGAATAGCCTGGGATCTTAATTTCCAACAAATGCCTTGTAATTTCGGTCTTCTTCGGAGGCAGCAACCGTAGATGCAAATCACACTGACAATAGTTGGTCTAGTTAGTATTCGGCTAATAGGCACTAGATGCGGTAAGCATCCGTATTACAGAATTTTACAGGTAAATTATCGGCGGTGACGTTCTACTACAGACCATATGGGAGCGCAGCGGGGACCACAAAACCCCCTGTAAGTACAATCACTTCGAACACGTACTGATAAATGTCGTGATGCTTGTTCACTCTTGTTTGCATACCTGATTGTGGAATTTGGTTGTTTTTCATTTGCGAGCGAGTGTTTGTGATCATGTCACACGAAATGGCCTGCCGATCGCCTCTGGTTCACAACCCTTATACCAAAGGGGCGTTACGGAATTTTTGGTGAGTCGCCAGCCTAGAAATTTATGCATGAGGACCGATCTAAATCTAGAAAAAAATAAATTAGTCCCGAACCCCGAATCTATGTGCCTACGTAAAACATAATTTTGAATATTTATAAAAAGGAAATCACTGGAATTAATTACAAAACGAATTAATCATGACACGTTGTATTTGTAACTGGCAAATTCGTTAATTATTACTTAGTACACTATTTTAGAGATTTTGTGGTGATTATATAGCAGCTGACAGCTTGTTTGGTGCATAAAATTTAAACACTTGATGCATTTTTTATGTACACGTGCAGCATATTTGGCAATTATAATTACTATTTATTTGTAAATATTTATTATCGGCTTCGTCGCCCATCTCGCGCAATCGACTTTAGGAAGCAATCTTAATGCTATTTGCACTCGCTGTTGTAATAGCAAGGCTTAAACATGAGTATAAATAGAACTCGCTCAAATTTCAGGTTACAAACATGTTTTTCTAATAAGTGTAATTGTTCAGCTAATGAATACAAGACGACTCTGTAATTGCCCAATTGTCTGGGAAATAGAAACGAATGTCTTGTCCTCAATAGGCTATTTCCATTTAATGTAGAATTTAATCTAACAAAAATAATATAAAATTATTAATTACAGATTTTTTAGCCAATTTTACTTAACACACATATTTTTGGCGAAAGCTGTGCAATTTGTATATCTACTTTTTATATAAGTACCAGGTTTCAACACGAATTTTTCCATATTTTAGAGAATTTGAGGAATTTGAGTTAAATTTAACTCTGAATGTATCATATGCATTTACACTTAAATGTCAAAGAAAATGTGGCAAACGAAAGTTCTAATGCAAAATAGATTATTCAATATATTTTGTAGAGGAAACTTTCATACTCAACATTCCCCTTTTCGGTTAACCTTAAACTTGCAACACCTCCGCCAATATGAAGAATTTGAGCGTGGAATTCTAATTCATAATCATATGCAGTAACTGCATTTGGGAGCTGAAAAGGTCGATGGAGGCGTTGTTTTGAAATACAAAATTTGAAAAGCTAATTATTGTAAAATTCAAAATAATTGCAGGCACGCAGCCGCAACGAGGCTAAGAATTTTTAATATTTTAATTTTACTGAGCCATGGGAAGACAAACTTGGTAAAATTGTGGCCCAAGCCAGAATTCACACCTTACGCCATATTTTATGGACCTTTCATAAGCAAACGCCCTTAGATTCGGTCTTTATTTCCAGTTACGGGCTGGACGGCCCACGAAAACAGACTTCGGTTAGATGTTCCTGCAGGTCGAACTTGTGGCAGGACCGTCGTACCGGAATGTCCGAAATCGATAAGCCCACAATAACAGCGTCAGCAGTTGATGTTATCAGTCGAACTGGAAGATCCTGACGTAAGCACTAAAAATAACGCCGGTAATGAATTGGCCACGATTTCCAGATTAAGTTCCACGCTATGCACTTGCACTCGTTGTGATGCGATTAAATGGAAATTTCCGTAATTATGAGAGCCGGAAGAAATTTGCTAGCACATTAGGGTGCCAACTTTTCGGGAGCAACACGATAGAAAACCAGAAATCGAATATATATTTTAGTTTCCGAGCTACTGTTGATCAACATTTTAACATTGCTCAACGTTTCGCCCACTAGAATAATGGACAAAACGCATTTGACTTAACTCTTTTGCTTCTCACTCCCGATCAGAGAAGGCAAAGCGTTGAGTTCTTCTATCTCAGCAATGACACGGTCCAATCCCGGAAGTCATTCATTATATAATGAAAATAACCGTAAAAGCTTTCGAATTTGAAATCATCACAACTCGTTTGTTTCTCGAAATATTAAAAAAAACAAAGATAGAGATTCCAATGCACCTTTTTACGTATGGTTTATATTTGTTCAATATAATACAAAAGTTTGAATTAGAAATGCAAGTCGTAGTTGGTTTTGACACCTTTACTTTTCAAATTCGTGGTCCGTTGGATATGCTCTAAGCAAAACAATATTCGCTCTTTGGCCCCTTTCAACATGTCAATTTTTTAGTATTTATTACAAGCTTTTCTGGTTTACATTAAACTCGCATGCTTTTTTAATATTATCATCTCATCCAAGCACGCACTGAAAAAAACCTTTGACTTATTTTACTTCGTAAGATACATCTCAGTTTTACGAATAGGACCAAACCTAGTTTTATTTTTCGTTTTACTCATTTCCTGTATTTGATCTGCTTATAATTACCCCAGATACGTATTGAAATGAAAACCCCGATAATTATAAGTTAAATCGCAAGATTTACTTTCTGCATGCTAAAGCGTTAAATACAGCACATAATTTTTGAGACTCGTTATGAATATAACAAACACAAAGAATACTCCTCGGCTGCTCTGTGCAGTGTGCACTACACAACTTAAATAAAAGGTTCAGGGTTCAGTCTCTATCAGGGCCTTTAAGTACACTTATGTGGTCTCGTGAAGGAGTGTCAGGGAAAATTACTACTTATACCAGAACTCATATGTCAATTAATTAGACAAAAAGATGTTTTTCGTATTGCCGATTATTTTTTGCGAACTCGTAATCACAGCCCAATATGTTAGGTCAGTTACGTTGGCCGTTAAATGGCCGTTTGTGTTGTGGCCCAGACTTCTAGAATAAACCAGGAACAACGGCTTACTACAGGACCTCGCCAAAAATTTCAGATTTATCTTGAATGCAAGCAGACACTTGTATTCGGGATAGATTTCAGCTTTTTGGCGAGTGCAGTTAGGACGACTGGACTGCTGTCTAGGAACATTGCTTTGGATGCAGTAAAGTAAACCAGCTTCGCGGGTAATCTTGAGTTGGAGTTGATCGATATGTGCTTATTATTGCTTTTAAATTTTCGGCAAATGCGCGGAAACCTGCAGAACAAAGCAACTGCTCACTACAACTTTAACGGCATAGTTAGCAAATCAAGTATAGACAGAGTGCGAACTCTAGATCTTCGAGAAACGGCAACAAATTATAGTTACATTTACAAAACGCAGAAGAGAATGGCATAACCACGTAACTAAGGCCGATCAAGAAAGAATAATAGAAATAGGACTAGACCTAAGACCTAGGGAAAAAAGAGATTTAGAAGTGCTCGACAGAGATCCGCCAATTGTTGGATATCCACATCAGTAGATACACATTAGAGCGTGTATATTACAGGCCTAAAGAAAATACGAAGAAGAAAATCTTCAGGTTAGCTCTCGCATCCATTTGTTTTCGTTGAATCGTTTTCCTCATGGACGTGCACGATGATTTAATTAAGTTTGCTTGTTTACTTGCATGGGAGGCAGTAACGTAGATCAGATTCGCAGGTAATCTTAAGTTAGAGTTGATCGATATGTGATTATTTGCTTAAGTAATTGCAGGCAGTAACGTAAACTTGTCTTGACATAGGACTTTAATCGGCGGCTATACTACCTTTTGTACTCGTATAACCACAACAGAAAAGCAAAATACCGGATATATTCAAAATAAAAAATCCCATTTATTTACCTAGGAGTTGTCATCTAAGGTACAAACAAACACAAACAAATTCCTATTTGGTAATTTCGTGCACTATGTTTTGTTTATGGGAGCAAAAAGTTGTACAATTTATGGAGCAGCAGTAAAATTACAAAAAAACATGGGAAACTTTGATCTTTTCTTTAAAACAAACGCCTAAAGGCAAAGGGAATAGATAAAGAAGAAGTAGAAGAAGTGACATTTCTTGTTTCATTGAGTAAGGTGTCTACAGATCAAAGTGGTTCTAAGACGCTTATAAGTTTTTCTTCTTGTGCCCTCTCCCCTAGCGAGAATTCCATACCTTCCAAAGTTTTGAATTTTTCGTTAGCTCCCACAAGCATTCCTACGGAAGAAATTATTAGTTCGGTATAAACGTGTCCGCTTCGCAATTGTCAGATGTTTAACGATCACCTGAACTTCCAAAGAGGAACATTACCAAAGACCAAACGATTGCTATAACAGTTTACGTTCCAATTCCGGCATTTCGATTCTGTCTGATAAAGATAATACAGCGTACACCACTAACTTTAAATCTTTACTCCAAAGTTCTCCTTGCGCTCCAACTTCCGACCCAACTTCCAAAATCGAACGGGAGGTCACTTCTCTTATTACATTTTCAGATCTTTCTACTGGTATTCAACGAAGGTTGATTCCTCGCGCTTCAAAGCCCCCTTAACTCTATGGTCTTTTCAAAATTGACAAACAGGACATTTCCTTCAGACCCATTGTTGGCCGCTGAACGCTTGAAGTAGCGATGAAATAGTCTGGCAGCAATCGTGCAGAGCACATTGTTGTTTGGGTCATTGCTCATAGTCTTATCACTGTGTTGTTACCCAATCGGTACCGCCTTAGTGTACTATATGCCTGGCCTAGCGATCATACTGTGAGATGATCACTAGACATCGGATTTTAGGAAAAATGCCTTTTCTTTAAAATTACAGGCAGAAATAAATTGCCACCAAAGTGCAAATTACAAAAAAACCATAATTTTGAGCCCTAGTTATTTTTGCCTAAATGCTCTATCTTTGTATTTTAAGGAAAAATGCCTTTTTTAGCATTTAATTGCATTTTTATAGTTTAGGTGTCTATATTTTGGCCTAAAATGCTTCATTGCTTGATTATTAATTTTTTGTGAGATCTTTTTGATTTAAATTTACCGCTGAGTCGATAACGTAACTAATCGAATCGATTCCATACCCGATGACCCTAGCGCCCGAGCCTATAACCGAGCCAGTGCGCGTGCGTTAGTTTAGCTTCTATTTGTTATAAAATTTGATAGTACAATAATGCCGAAACAGGTGAAATCGTCGCTTTCCTCGACAATTGAGAGTTGGATCAAAAGTAAATCCTATTTTAAATCAGATGGAGAATTCTTGTTTTGCTCGGCTTGTAGTAAAAAGGTATGTTGCATTGAGGTTAGGTATACATTGTCAAAATATTACGTCAATGTTGGCCAATAATTTAGTTTTTTTTAGATATTATGCACTAAAAAGTGTCATATACAACAACACGAAAATACATATTTTTACTTTAAGTTGATTTCTGGCAGTTTAACGTTTGTGTTACTTATTTGTTAAAAATACATTTTGCCTTTTTTGTCTATTTCTTGTTTTTACGTCCTTTTTATATCAATTTTTTTGGCTTAAATGCCTACCTATTTTAGAGGTTTTTAGTGCCTAAAAGTGCGACCTTTAATGATCAGTAACCCTTGACCTGATAAGTAATTCTGAGTAATCCAAAAAGCGCATTTAGATAGCCTGGGAAGCTCATTTCCCACAAAAACTTTGTGATTTCGGCCTTCTGAGGGACGCGGTAACCGTAGATGCAGATGACACTGACATGAGTTGTAGCCCATTAGTCTAGTTACCACTCGGCTAATAGGTACTAGATGCGGTAAGCATCCGCATTGCAGGGTTTTACAGGTACATCATTCGCGATGCACCTGAAGAGAATACCCTTGCCGAGACGTTCTAGTCGAAGCTACGTGGGATCACAACGGGGGCCGCAAAACCCTCTGTGAGTACAATAATCCCGAACACGTACTGCTAAATGTCGTGTTAGGTTAGTATAGCTTTAGTATAGTTATTATTTTATAAGCTAATTATTTCCGCATTTGCATATTATATCAACGGCGTTAGTTAAAATTATCACCGATAGAGGGACCAACAATGATGAATTTCGTATTTTTAAATGTTTGCCTTGAATGCATAACATAACAACCCATATACCTGGTCCTCTTCCGGAAATGCACCACTATTCCTTTAACTACCCTCAAACTAAGACAACGCCTTATGTGTAACCCGCGCTCGGCAACGACTTTTTGCCCTGTGTGAAACAGCAGTCGATTTCTGTTGAAGACGAAATTGCTATAATTCCGTTTATCCCGCTCCTGCTATTTTCATCAGATTGGTAAGTCAAGGCAATTTATTATTTGTGTATTTATTATTTCTTGTTCTTGATCTATTAGTTGATTAATTAAATTCATTGTTGTACGCGCCGCAATCATTTTTGGTCCTTCGATTTCGGATATTCGCTTAATTAATTAATTAGTAGATTTCCATCGCATAATTCGCCTTGTGAAAACGCCGCAT
Organism: Agriotes lineatus; assembly: GCA_940337035.1. Taxonomy (NCBI): domain Eukaryota; kingdom Metazoa; phylum Arthropoda; class Insecta; order Coleoptera; family Elateridae; genus Agriotes; species Agriotes lineatus. The sequence goes on along the minus strand of CALNHX010009236.1, from coordinate 18,569 downwards.
TTTGCAATTTATTTTAGTGTTCAGTATAGGTTATTGTTAGTTTAGCGTTTGGGGAGTAAAATTGAATAAGTAACAGTATTGTGATACAGCTAAGTACACTTTTTCCAATTACATGATTGTTTAATCGTTGGCAAATATAGTTCGTTATCTTAGTTTCTTTGTGTGAAGGAGGGTGACCCGTGTTTAGTTTAGCCGCTAAGGGCTACCACATGTGCCGTGCCCATTTAAAATTCCGCTGAAACCTAATCTTTTTTGAAGGGTCTCGCCAAGTGGCAAATTCCAGCTAACTATTCGCTGTTGCGGCAAACTCGTCTAGTTTTGAATTTAATAAGCAATTTTCTGCTTTTAAAATGCCTCCTAAAATCAATGCGAAATATATTGAAACTCGTGCGCTACGAGATAGTTTGATAAACAAATTAACGGAAACATTAGAAATTGCGCAAATAGCACAAAATGAACCCGCACGCGCTTTTGTATTTAAAAGACGGTATCAAGATGTTGATGGAATTTATTCTAAATTACAAGCTGCACATGAAAATGTAATAACTCACTTATCAAGCCAAGATGACCCAGATTTTAAAACTGAAGATTCAATTAGGACAAACTATGATGCGATCTTTTACGAAGTGTGCGCTCTGTACGACCAATTATTCCCATCGGAGTTGCGTACATCTAATTCAACGGCTTCAACTGGTAACGGAAATGGCAACGGAAATGGTAACATTCGTCTCCCAAAAATTCAATTGCGTCACTTTAATGGGAGTTTGGACACTTGGTCTTCCTTTTTTCAGTTGTTTAATACTGTAATTCACAATGTGACAACACTATCGAACATTGATAAGTTTCAGTATTTAATTAGTTGCCTTTCTGATGAACCATTAAATTTAATAAAATCGCTACAGTTATCAGAGGATAATTATTCAATTGCGTACCAGATCTTAATAGATCGGTATGACAATAAACGCAGATTGGCCACCCATTATTGGCAAAAAATTCATTCTTTAACATCGTTAAAGGAAGAATCCCCCAAGGGCCTTCGAGAATTATTTGATAATTTCCGGGAAAACCTCGCAGCATTACGCGCTTTAAAAATCGCCGATTCTCTTGAAGATTTTATTTTATTAAACACTTTATTGTCCAAACTTGATCCAAATACACGCAGGTTATTCGAATCTGAAATTCGAGATTTAAAACAGGAAGTCCCGACCTTCCAAATTCTTGAAACCTTTATTGAAAGTCAATGTAGGGTTCTGGATACTGTGAAAAATTCGCAGCCATCTGCACAGCGCTATAACCCCAAAATTCAAAATAAAGAATCCAAACGGATCTTTCATGTAACATCAACCCAGGTATCTTTTAACAAGTGTTTCATCTGCAATACAGATCATTCGACTTACTCGTGTCCCGAATTATCTGAGAAAACGCCGCAACAGCGCTTTGAGCTGGTAAGCTCAAAAAAATTGTGCGTTAATTGCCTTAGTGGATTACATCACACGCGCGAGTGTAAATCTAAGGTAAAATGTCGCAAATGTAATAAATTTCATCACACGCTCTTGCACTTTGGAAAATTCAGTTCGCATCCTGAACGCATTGTTGATTCAGGAACAATTTCGCAACCGCAACTGCCATCTTCTTCAGCCGAATCGATCGCAGTTAATAACCCTGAGCTTTCCGTTGCAGCGTTAGTTAGCTCCACTTCCAATAAACTCGTGCTGTTATCAACAGTTCGTTTAGATATCCGGGATTCAGCGGGACATCCGCACACAATACGGGCAATCCTTGACGGCGGTAGTGAAGGTTGCTTCATAACTGCTAGTTGTGTTCAACGTTTAGGGCTACGCGTTAAAAACAATAATAGAATTCAAGTTCAGGGCATAAGATCTTCGGCTACTCTGGCCTCATCTGGAGTAGTTAACTGTTGTATTTACCCGCGCGATGAAATTCAGCCATCTCATATTATTGAGGCTCATGTAATTCCGTGTATTTCGCGAAATATTCCAGCTGCTCCAGTGGATGCGTCAACTTGGAGCCATATAAAAACGCTTCGATTGGCAGATCCACAATTTCATACGCCTAGTAAGGTAGATTTGTTGCTTGGGGCGGATTATTTTGCTCAACTGCTACGACCTGGCATATTGGTGGGACCACCCGCAGCTATGAATACCATTTTCGGTTGGGTCTTATCTGGCCAGGCGCATGTGGACAATTCAAGTCGCGTAAATTCTTTCTTAGTTTCGCTTTCCCAACAAAACTTAGATTCGACTTTAAGAAAATTTTGGGAAATTGAAGAAATGTCTGGCCCAATTCCGCCCTCGCAGGATGATATCATATGTGAGAAATTATTCACTTCATCAGTGGATCGTGACCCTACTGGACGATACACTGTTGCATTGCCCTTTAAAACTCATAATCCTGAATTTCCTAATTCTCGATCCGTGGCTCTTCGCCGTTTTCATTTATTAGAAAAACGGTTCTCGCGTAATGAGTCTCTTCGCAAGGCATATCTTGAATTTATGAAGGATTACCTCGAAAGTGGCCATATGTCTCTCGCAAACGATTCTGTACAATCAAACGAGGCGTATTATATACCACATCATTGTGTGTTTAAGTTGGAGAATAATTCAACAAAAATTCTTGTTGTCTTCGATGCTAGTGCTAAAGCATCTAACGAAGAATCCCTTAATGATTCATTGTACTCTGGTCCCAAGTCATTGCCAAATATCATAAACGTTTTGCTAAAATTTAGGTCTCACTCGGTCGTCTTCGTTACTGATGTGAAACAAATGTATCGTCAGATACTTATCGCTCCCTCATGTAGAGACTACCAGAGAATCTTGTGGAGATTTTCAGAGCACGACTCCATTCAAGAATATATATTAAACACCGTGACCTACGGTGTCTCTGCAAGTCCATTCTTGGCTATAAGAACGCTTCATCAGCTAGCCCAAGATGAACAATTACATTTTCCCTTGGCGTCCGCTGTTCTTAAGGAAGACGTGTATGTCGATGATGTCGTCTCCGGTTGTAGTTCTCTACTAGAAGCCCGTGCTGTGCAGGATCAGCTGATTAAGCTTTTGAAAAGGGGAGGTTTTTTATTGCGTAAGTGGTCAAGTAATGTCCCTGAATTACTTTCAAATTTGGACTCAAGTTTATGCCAAGACGGTTTATCATTTGATGGTGAGTCCCAATCAACTGTTAAAATTCTAGGTCTGCAATGGTTTCCATCACTAGATGTTTTCTCGTTCAAGGTTGATCCTATTGAGCAAATTTGCACAAAACGCCATATTCTGTCTGAAATAGCCAGAATATTTGATCCTCTAGGATTTTTATCCCCGCTAACCTTCTTTAGCAAACGCTTGATTCAACATTTGTGGTGCCTAGGAATAGATTGGGACGCAACACCACCAAATGATGTCGTTGATCGTTGGAACGAGTATCGTAACCAACTATCTTTAATTACTACCATCCGCATTGATCGGCACCTGCTGACAAAAAACCTTTCGATTGTCGAACTTCATGCGTTCTGTGATGCCTCGGAGGCCGGATATGCCGCAGTGGTCTATTTTCGAGTAGCAGACCATTCAAATAATGTATCTGTAAAATTCGTCACCGCCAAAACCAAGGTGGCACCCTTAAAAAGGCGCCCACTTCCGCAGTTAGAACTCTGTGGGGCTTACCTCTTATCCAATGTGGTGTCATCGGTTATGGCCATTTATTCGAATCAGATTTCGCAAGTTGTTGCCTGGTCAGATTCCACCATTGTGCTTGCTTGGTTACACTCATCGCCACATCGCTGGAAAACCTTTGTCAGTAATAGGGTTAGCCACATCCAAGAACGCGTGCCGCCTTCAGCCTGGCGTCACATTCGATCAGAGGATAATCCCGCTGATTGCGCTTCCCGTGGTTTATTACCGCGTGAATTACTTAGCCATCCCTTATGGTGGACTGGCCCCACGTGGCTCACGCAATCACCTGAGGCATGGCCCACGCTAAAAATAAACTCCTCCGAAGTTCATGAGGCAGTGAAAAAGGAAGAGAGAAACATTAGTGTTTTTGTGGCACATGTTGACGATTTGTTTGAACCCTGGAACCATCTTCTACGTAAATATTCATTGCTCAGTAGGATTCTAAGGGTAGTTGCCTATTGCCTTCGCTTTATAAATAGTTTGAAGAACCGTGCAACCCGCTTAGTCGGTGCCTGCACTTCAATTGAATTACATGAGGCCCTGCTTATCTTGGTAAAGCAAGTGCAACGCCAAACTTTTCATGAGGTTATAGAAAACCTAACACTAAACAAGCCACTCCCAAAGTCACTCCGAAAGTTAAGTCCATTTCTTGATGACCGAGGTATTCTCAGGGTGGGCGGCAGGTTGCGTAACTCTCTTCTATCATTTGAAGAAAAACACCCTGCTTTACTTCCGCAGTCTCATCGACTAACGACACTGATCATAGAAGATGTTCACAATAAAAACCTTCATCCTGGTCCACGCACGCTTGACTATTTAATTAGACAAATTTTCTGGATCTTGTCCTCTCAGCGCGCTATCCGTCGTTCCCTATCCAGATGCTTTAGGTGCTTTCGAATAAAGCCAAAGTCTCTACAGCCACCAATGGGCGATCTACCAGCCTTGAGAGTACAGCAGGTAAAGGCATTTTATTCAGTGGGAGTTGATTTTGGGGGTCCATATACCATAACTATGGGTAGAGTCCGAGGTGCCAAAACATATAAGGCATACATCTGTCTGTTCGTTTGTTTGGCTACTAAGGCGCTCCATTTAGAGCTAGTTTCCGACCTCTCCACAGACGCCTTCCTCGCGGCATTGCGCCGTTTTATTGCTCGTCGCGGTCGATGTGGTCTCATTATGAGTGATTGTGGCACCAATTTCGTCGGAGCCGCACGTACCCTTTCGACCTATTTTAAGACAGCTGTCGACCAAGAAGGTATAACCTGGAAATTTAATCCCCCGTCTGCTCCACATTTTGGAGGTATCTGGGAGGCGGGAATCAAGTCCGTGAAAACACACCTAATGCGTGTGATTTGGGAGCAGATCCTCACATTTGAAGAGTTGTCGACGGTTCTCGCACAAATCGAAGCCATATTGAACTCACGCCCGCTATGCCCCTTAAGTTCCGATCCCAATGACCTGGAGGTATTGACTCCAGGCCACTATTTGACATTAGCGCCACTGACATGCATCCCTGATCCGAATTACATTGAAGTAAGCTCTAATAGAGTTAATCGCTGGCAGCTGCTACAAAAGATGCACCAACATTTTTGGAAAAGGTGGCATCACGAGTACCTGCATACGCTCCAACAACGAGCTAAATGGACATCAGTGTCTACGCAACTCCAATCTGGATCCTTGGTGTTAATCAAGGATGATTTATCTCCCCCATTGCGTTGGCGCATGGGTCGGGTCATCCAGTTGCACCCAGACGCACAGGGTATTTCCCGCGTTGCCACAATTAAAACTGTACAGGGTACATTAAAACGGCCCCTAGTAAAATTGTGTCCTCTCCCAAATCAATAATTGTTAAAATACCTTGTATTTTGGTGGGCGGCATGTTAGGTTAGTATAGCTTTAGCCTAGTTATTATTTTATAATTTAATTATTTCCGCATTTGCATATTATATTAACGGCGTTAGTTAAAATTATCACCGATAGAGGGACCAACAATGATGAATTTTCGTATTTTTAAAATGTGTTGCCTTGAACGCATAACAACCCATATACCTGGTCCTCTTCCGGAAACGCACCACTATTCTTTTAACCACCCTCGAACTAAGACAACGCCTTATGTGTAACCCGCGCTCGGCAACGACTTTTTGCTCTGTGTGAAACAGCAGTCGATTTCTGTTGAAGACGAAATTGCTATAATTCCGTTGATCCCGCTCCTGCTATTTTCATCAGATTGGTAAGTCAAGGCAATTTATTAATTGTGTATTTATTATTTCTTGTTCTTGATCTATTAGTTGATTAATTAAATTCATTGTTGTACGCGCCGCAATCATGAATATATCGGACATACTTCTGATAATTCCTTATAAAAGCTTTAATTGATTTAAATTTAAATTGGTTACCGTTTGAACTTTTTTGACATACTATTCTATATTCGCATGGAAGTCGCCTCACTATCAGTAATACAGTAATTGTACATCACGCTGGGTTGTGGTACCATTTAGTTATACATTTAAAAACTACAGACGACTATTCAGTTAGCTTACAACAGTTTGTGACCTATATACTGACTTCTCTGTATCAAGTGGGCCTTCCGAGACTGGCAATCGTTGAAGCATATTCTTGTAGCTTTGCATCCTATAAATATGATCTTTGTTCAGACTTCCGCAGGGGTTGTGTGTGGTTCATACTTCGCCAGGGTCACGGAGCAAGGAAATGCAGCCACACGCGAAAAAAACAAAGATGGTGTTGAAAAGTACTTGTGCGAAAAACAATAACATCGTAGATGCGCGAGAGATCAAAAGCGTGCGTGGAGCCAAGCGGCCGCGTTTAGTGTAGCGTGAATTCGTGGTTGAGAAGAGCGATGCTGAAAAGCAAGGTAGACGGCAAATCATTCTCTTGTCCGCTACAAATTGCGCCTTCGCCAATAACAGTGGTTAATTTCGATTGTTGTTAAAAGTAAAAATACAGTCCATTGCTGCTATCGTTATCAGTCTTCGTGGAAACAAAATCCTCAGGTGTAATAATAATTTGCAGCGACAACTTTTAATAAACGATTACAAGTACACTAAAGTGAAATTAACAATTATAAATAACCACAACTTTAAGCTAACAGTAAGTTTGATTTCGGACGCTTCCACAGCCGTTGTCATTAATTAACGAATGACTTCTGAGATTTGACTGCACTTTTCGTTCACTTTCATAAAAGGCTTCATCAGGAATAAAAACAAAAAAACACTAACTCGACGCAAAAAAATTTGCGCCTCTGGCGTAGTGTACATGCTAAGTTACAGTGCTCTTTTATTTTTAAATAGCTTGAGTAACTACGCAATTTTGAACAAAAAGTCATCCCTGGAGCTCCAAGCTCAAAAGGAAGCTATCTAGAGACCTAATCAGCAGTGACTAATTACTTTAATAACGAATATTAATGCCTTATGTGCTATATATTAACAGCTAATTATAGTGAATAAGTTATATAGACATCGTTAGTGTTATTTAATTAAGGTAATCTACATAACTTAACCATGTTATGAATACCATTTGGTGCTGAGATGACAGAATCTATATTGAAAAACAACTAACCACCAGTTACCAATAATAATTATGGATAATTCCTCCTGATAACTACATTCAGCCAATTATAAATTTTAATTGATTGCTATTCATAAATATAACTATAATTTTGGAGAATTAGCACATCGACATAACGCTAGATGAAAGTTCAAGCTCATATTAGAAAACACCCAACGTTAACTAGTACTCGTAATATTTTTTACTTTTTGTATATATCTAAGCAACCGGACACCTGTTTAGGGTACCAGGGTTTTTAGATGAAGAAGAAGAAGTATATATCTACGATTAAAACTAGTCCGCAATCTGTATTATTAATTGGAAATGCTTATATAACGGACACGGCATGCACAAGACCACAGTTTAAATATACAAATCTTAGCTCAACCGTTAATATTAGAAGAGCAAAGAAACAGGTCCCTATTTAATGTAGAAAAAAATTCTACCATAAAAGCACCGCCAGCTACAGCTAATCCGATTATCCACAAAATAAACAAACCGCGTACGTGTTTCCATTGAAGAACAATCAGTTCTTTTTTATTATCATCAAATCTAGGTGGTTGGCCAACGTAATATATTTTCTCATAAAATCCACTTTCCAGCAGCCTTCTAGTCAGCAAGTCGAATGTGGGCAGAAAATAATGCCCCTTTCTAGCATACACTACACCTTCAATTGGTTGGAAGAAATTAGTTATTGTAACTATATCAACCATTGGCTTTTGGTTCGAAAAAAGTTTTTTCAACATGTTTTGTCCTACATAAGACGAGCAGTTTCGATTATATGCGATGTTGTATACGGTAGAAGTTATGTTATTGATCGACTTGGACGTACGAGAAGGCGTTTTAGCCCTTTTTCTTATTTTCTCAAATGCAGTTGAATTGGCAGCTAGCTGCGCTGTTCGTAATTCCAATTGTTTAGTCATCAAAACGGGCAGATCTAAGTCAGCAAAATCCTCTAAGGTCCTTGTTATTCTTTCATATTTCGGGTTGGTTAGGACGCTTATCAACTTACCTTGAAATACATTGTTGATATGCATGCTGTAAATTAGGTAAAATAAGGTAAGCAGTTGAAAAGGTTTGCTGTTTGATGGCATAGGTGCGGATAAATTCAAGGTAAACAGAAAAATCGTTAAAATACAACGGTAAATTCTGTCAAATGAAGACAACTCTAAATGCACCTTTACTACCACCCACCAAATAATAACGGCAGCAACGAAAGTTACTAAAATCATGTTCCAAGCCTTACTGTCAAAAATTGAAACGATGGCTTTTATTCCTGAAATTTTGGGAGACCGGGGTGCCAGCCAAACCATATTGTCCCAGTAGAAAGGAATGCTGATATCGAGCATCATATATCTGTCTAAATACCTTGTAATATCAATTTCGAAGGACATATCTTGGTTACGATTCTGTAAAATGGGTTTTGTCCTATTGACAAAGTTGACCGATACGTTTGCCCTCAAAAAGAGACCAAAAAACTTCACAAATTTCAATATTTCTCCTAAAGCATGTCTCGTCTTTAGTATTACCTCTGGATTTTTGCTGATAGGGATAACTATATTAAAATTACAAACATCAACCTTCTGCATAAAGCGGTAGAAGTTCGGGTGTTCTACCTGATTGCAGTTTTTTGGGGGTTGTAACACTACCCTCCTAGCACATCCGCTTTCTTTGTGAAAAGGATTGGAAATGTACACTAAACTCGAGTTCTGTTGCACATTTACAACTAGAATGACGTTCATAATGTCAAAACTCCAAAAATATTTAAAGATAGCTTTCACCACGGTAGTTGACGTCACGATTATCAGAAAATGACCACGAGGACTTTCCCTCTCATTCCAAACAGGTGTCTTCATTAGCTTAGCGAGAGTGCTATTCAAGCTAAACGTTCCTTTAGTTAGAAGCACATATTTGTAGTAGGTTTTCAAGGACATCGCAACAGGGTTGTCAATTGAGACAATAATTCTAGGGTTATCCACTTGCAATGGAATCAGATCGCTTAAGCCGTTCTCGAAAATATAGTGAAGAGTATCTCTAGTAGGGAATAGTTTTGGGATTAAATTCGATAGGCAACTTTGAATGTTATCCTTGTCGTCAAAATGATATAGACCAATGCAACAACAATAAATTAATTTTAAATAAATTATTAGAGCCAGCTGGTAGTATTTTTTATGCATCAGGAACTATTGTGATAAGGTTTTCGGCTTGAGTTATAGCATACGTTCAGAAACTGTACGGATAGAGGTTTGGAGTAGTTATTACTCTGGTAATAAATTTTTTAACTTTTCAGAAAGAGGTAACAGGCAGGCAAAATAATGTAGCTTTAATCCACTGTGGTGATTTTTTAGAACGGCAACCGATGGGGTCACCCACTACGACTTTCTTTGTTGAATTATGTGCAAAATTCGGTCTGTGGAGATGTGAATCCTCTTCAAATAAACAGGGAAAGATACATCTACTAGCTAAGGCTCGCCGTTGCGTAACTTTGAAATTGGCTCCGATAGAAGGTACAGTTCTAAAAATAAAAAAGTTCAATTCTCACAGCAACTTATGGCACATTCAATGATGGCACATGGCACAATTTGTATTTTGTTAAGCCTACGAAACCTTTTAACCACGAATTTTCTTCTTATTGGTATGCAGAACTTCAAAGGGAAAGAGGTCGTATCCCTATACAGTTGCATAATTTGCGAATTTGAATACCTTTGTTAGAGTCACACTACATATTTATTGTGCAATATAACCGTTCTGCTTTACAGATATATTCATCAGATAGTTCTCAGAGGCAAAGAAGAATATGACCGATGTATTTGTCTCAATGCAGCATAAAGTAACAAGTTTACTATTTCTATGAATTTGGTTATTATTTTGGGCTTTTGTTACAATTGTGAATTATGCATAAAAAATAAGCTGATAAACACATCTCATTGTCCAAAACTTGTTTTGTATGTAAACGATAATACGTTTCGCCTAAAAAGTCGCCGTTGCTGATAGCTGACCCTAATCATCAATTTTCTCTTTGAACTCTACCGCATTAGTTGATAATAAAATTGCTCATATTATTTTGATTAGAAGCTAGGCGTTAATGTTACCCTGGAAACCATATTCTTAAATAATACGCTCGACATACACATACACGAACATACTATATCTTAATGGAATATCGAATACTTAATTATTATCTTAAAATTTGAAGCCGTATCATACAGGGTATTGCTTCAGCTAATCCATGTACTTCAACAGAATTGTGTACAGAGTGTCTACTAAGGCTAACAGTAGCTTTCTAGAAAATAATCTTATTATTTCAAGAACTGATTATCTATCAAAATGCAACTGATAAAACTAAACTTCTTTACTTTCGTGATAAATAACTTGTTAAAATCGAAATACTTTTTACAGAAACGAATATTGGCCATATTACGAGGATTGTTCAACAGAATCACGTTTTGATCGCATAGACGCGACTTGATTATCACGACAATTGCATGCTGTTGTTGAAACTGTTTATTGGCGTATTAGCGAGGTGTCTGCCAAATTTCTTTGTGGTTGCTTCTTTGTGTGCATTTTTATGGATCTCCGAAATGGCGTTTACTATGGAAAATTTGTCCAAAGATAATGTTTAATTTTTAGCCGCCAAAGGACGCCCGACAATCCATGAGAGAATAAGAGCGGTGTTTTCCAAACCTAGTGCTTTCCGCAATTTTGAGATCTTTTCCAATTTATTTAAGCCAAATCTTTAGCTTATTCTTCTTGTTCTTTGGTCCGTTAGGTGGCGGTCCGGGCGGGACGTCTTTAGCTTGGTAATGTTATCAAACTTTGATTCCGCAATAACCTTATGTCCGCGTAGGTCGTTTATTAACACTCTGCAGTTCATTTATATTCGCCGAAATTCATTTAGAAATTCACGTTTTGTTGTCGTTGCAGTTAGCTGATTGGGTTCTTAGAATTTCTTATTTCGACACACTCGAGTTTCCTGCAAATCGCTTAATTAGCTTTTGATCAGTCTAGAATTTTCCCCGGATGTTTGGGGTAAAGCAATCTATTTCCATATGCTTTGTGCTTTACTGTCGCCATCTTAGAATTTGTTGTTGTTCAGAAGGGCTCGATGTTTTCTAGGCTGGCGTAAATTGCTTGGTCAGAAATGACACCAGCTTGTTGGATTTTTTCGTAACTTTAGGTGTGTCAGTATTTCGTTAGCGCCACGTTTTTTCCATGTTTTCGCATAAGCGAAAGAGAGAACGCAAGTTAGTTTGTGCTTGCGTGGCCGCAGTTGGATTTGTGGATCGAGGCTTAAGTCATTCAATTCCCGCCCGTCTCTAAACTGCAGAACACGTGTGTGTGTTCGCTCCCCCCGCGGTCTCGCTTTACGCGGCCCCGGGGGGTTGCTTGTTGAAGAAATTATATTCCCTCTTCCGCTTTCCGAATAATGTGTGGGATTTGGTTAATTTGTGGGTGCTTTCTTAAGAAACAGAACTGTTTGTTTGTGGGGCAACTCTTAGTGTTCGTTGTGTTGTAAACATTAGCTGTTGGGTGTTCAAATGAAGCAAACTAGTTAGGGTGGTCGGAGTCTATTACCGTAAGGGTTGCGAGACCTTTAAATTTCGCTATGGCGGATCTTTTAACGGACTCCCAAATATACCAACGCTAACTTAAATAAGACGTCATATTGTATCTCGCACGTTGAGGGTTTTGTCCCTTTGTTCCTGTATTGGAAGTCCTGTACGTCTTTACCCGTTCTGGGGTATCGTTTTGCCACTCCTGGCTGCGACAAACATCACCGAGGCCTTGTTCCTGCATCTCGCTAACACCCTGTGGTCTACCAGTCGTTCTTTCCTCAGGCATTTTGGGCAGTTTGTTTGGGAGAGGCGACCACCTACAATGCCGCACGTCAAATGCAGTCAGCTGATCTGTTAATGTATTGTAGTTTTATTGTCTATAACGTACAGTGAACGTCCCGTCAGGTGTTGAACAATCCGGCGTCATGTTACATTTATTGTCAGAATTGTTGGTTTTGCCAAATTTAATGAATTGCCGTCATATTTCCCTGTTGTTTAACGTAACGTTGTGGCAGTTTCATTTTCTGAGCCGCATTATGCATTTGCAGTCAAGTGTACTGTTTGTAACTAAGTTAACGTATTACGTAAATTAATCTAACTCATGTCGGTGTTCTTATTTTTATTCTAAATCTTGTCTTTGCCATGAATATTTTTATTATTGCAATAGAGTCCATTGTTAAGTATTGATGTTTTTCATTTGTTTTTATGATATTTGTATGCGTTATGTGTGTACTTCTCAGTTGTAAAAGGAGTTTAGCAGCTGCATCCATTAGTTATTTTTGTAAGGTAAGTTAGTGTTGTACGTGGATCGTCGACCAAACTCTGACAAGTTGGAAGTAAAAAGGTGGGCCTATTGCCTTCCACATTCAAAGTGGGCCTACCTATTGTTAATGTTGTTGATATTGTCTTTCTAATTTATTCCGAATGTGGTGGCTCATCAATTTTACCATTATTTACCCCTTTGTGCCGAAGCGCAGCCCTAATCTTTAGGTAGTAAAGAACCACAACCTTCTCGCTGAGCGAACAAAAGTCGAGCACCTTTGTTACCGACCATCTCGTAACGAGGGTTGGAGCTGCGTATCCGGTTAAAATTCCCGATCAGGTATGTCGTAAAGTCGTTTCGTGAGTAACAAATTTGGCTCCCAAGCGTATGACCTAGTTTTGCAAGCTTGAGGAGCTGGTTGTTATGTCGTAATACCGTTTTCGCCCGGTAACAGCTGTTGATGATGACTTGGTGGTCACTGTAGTTATTCACACACTACACTGGTTCAGTAAGACAGAACATTTCGACAAGAAAGATTTGGTTTATCCAGAACATGTTCATATTGCAACTCCAGATGAAAACATGTGGGTTATGGAAACTGCTTTAGGAGTAAGTAGACGCATTAAAGTCAGATAACTACCTGAAATGATGAACGTCAGTATAACAAGTGTTAATCCCATTTTTCTAACTTTTCTTATCACAAAATTCACGTCTTTGGTCCACCAAAGCACCCGTTAAAAAAACAGCGGCTCACTTCGGACGTGCAGTTTGCTGTTCAAGACTGGTTTCGTTAAAAACTGCAAAAATTTTACCAGCAGGAAATCTATATATTACTACAACAATAGGACTCATGCCTTAATGTTAATACAGATTTTTTTTAAATTGAGTAAATAAAAATTATACTACAGTCTTCAAACGTGTTTCTATAGAACGATCCTCGTACTTTAGATGTTTAAATGTCGGAAGAAACAATAATCACTTGCGAATTTTGGTACCTCAGGTAGATAGTTATTATAAAATTTACATTGTTCTGTGATTATATTATGTGTTTTTGGTTATCAGTAACTTCATATTAAAATATTTTGTTACCTCAATTAATACGTTGGTCAAAATTTCTAGAAAGTTTACTCATATACACTCGGGTACAATTGCCGGCCGCCAGCTTAGTCAAAGATGGCGTTACAGGTCTTTGAAGTAAAAACGGTAGAACCAAACAGAGAGCTGCCCAGAGCGCCAAGGAATTTTTATCAAATAACGACAAGTGTACCCAACTGTTCAAAACGAGAATTCGTAAACTCAATCAGCACATTCACAAATATTTCCTGAAAGAGACGCTTCAAATAATTCAAGTAGCCGTAACGAAATCAAAACCGCATCACTGCATAATTACAGTGCAATCACAATTTGAATTCGCAGGTTGACATAAAATAAGTTAACAACTATGATTAATAGGTTATAGTTACGAGGTACCTCAATCAAATGCTTACAACCTAGTACATACTTACAGGTTCACAAAATAGCAATACAATGTTATTGTACACATTAAAAATTAGACGGAGATTTGGCGAAGTTACCGCGATGTCTATTTCATAGCTTGGAAGAAAACGCTTTGCGTGCTCCAGGTGCTGACCCTCAAAGTCACGCCGGTGAATCGGACTTTAAAACGCCTGAATAAGCACGAGCGACAGAACACTGGTCGCCAGGAGAAGTTTCAACACATAGGTGAGACTTAAGACCTGAAGGTAGGTTTCTGGGTCAGGTTTCTTCCTGCGCTCTGAAAAATGTACGCTGCAGTGGATAAACGGAGCACAAAGATAACACGGTTCGAGTTCATGCTCTAAGCGGCATTCCGCATCCCAAACGTGGTAGAAACGACCATCTCTGCAAATATCGCCCTACGGCTCTCCGGTAAGTGCCCGAATCTTCCGGGCACGTGTGACACTCGGTAAGAGTAAAATTCGCCAAAAATGGCGTGGAACTGTACGTAGTTGCCTCATAAATGCTTCAGGAATTCGAATCCGTCCCAAAAGGCACAGGCAAACATCACACAAAACAAGTTAAACTGCAGCCCATAAATTCACTGAAACTTTTTATTAACGCTTACGCCGGCTTCATGCCGTACATCAAGCAAGGCGGAAAAGAACGCTTAGGAAATAAGTGCACACTTTTACTTCCTGAGCTGCAACGCCAAGAAGTAGGCGTGGCACAAGCGCGTAAAATACGAACTTAGTAGCGTAAACCTTAAAATCGAATAGATGTGCAACTGAGGTGTAACCATAAGCACTAACTACAACACATATTGAAATCGAATAAATGCGCAATAAAATTGTAATAACTTAAAAAATCTGAAGCATGAAACAACAATGTTTTATGTTATTTATTATTACTTTTTAACGTTTAGAAATCAAATTAGTGGCAAACTTTATGAAGCGGTACAATAATAAAATCACTGTTTCAGTCTGATTATTGCTAAAATTCGCACAGGTGGCTTTGGACAGGGTCTGAAGATTGCTAGAGTAAAGAATTTACAAAGTTTTATTACTTAGATCTAGTATACAAACAGCTAAAATTTGTCGCTTAAATAGAGTATTTACAGTTTCAGAACATATAAACAAGACAATTCTTCTGGGTTGTTGATAGCACGCTAGGAACGGAGTCAAGCTGTCGCCCCCTGACCCTGGGTACGCTCAATCAAAGAAAATGTTTACTCAAACTCAAATGTATATGGTCAAAAAAACACAATATATTGCAATGGTCTTAGGCCCTACAACTCAACTCTGATAGCATTGCCAAATTAATGGACATTTCACTAAAGCTCAGGGTAAGGTATTTTATATAACTGCAAGGCTAAAACTTGAATATAACGAGATGAATCCATTTGTAAAGAGATGCCAGTAATAGCAGAATAATTAAATAAAAAACGCTATAAGCAAAGCTCAATTCTCACAGGGATCTAAGTTGACTGTAACATCAATTTAAAATAAGAGGTTTGTGCAAAGGTAATAGCCGAACTAAAAGAAATTATTAATTACAAAAAGGATTGCAAAGGCAATGAAATGAAGCGTAGAATTCAAGCAAAGTTAGACAGTGAAATGTTGTCAGAGTTTTAAAAGAAAGGTATAAGAAGCTAGATAAACCAATGAACGTTGCAACGAGCAGCTAAGAAGGCAGGCATTAAGGCATATAATGGAAATTGTAAGAATCAGCAAGACAGAGTAAAAAGCGAAGAAAAGCAGACAAAAGATGGTCTAAAAAGTAGTAGGGTTAGCTCACTTCTGGAACACTTCAAGGTCACCGATTGGAGTCTGACAGACTTTCACTTTTGGATATTGCGCAACATGTTCTGGGTATTGCGCAGCATCAACCCCAGGGGGGCAGAGCCCCAGTCGCCATATTGTGGGGCCCTTATGTGCAAGTTAGGGGGCGAAAGAAGGTTCAAGGTCACATCAACCCCGTGGGGCAGAGCCCCAGCCGTCGGGCCCGCATGCTCAAGTTAGAGGGTGGGGGGGAAAGATTTACATCAGATTTTTTGTATATTTAAATAGAATAACAAGTACTGGGCATTTTTAATAAAATACAAATTTAAGGCTAATTTGTCCTTTGTCATTCAACCCCATCGGAGTCTGTCAGACTCCGGAAGGCAGAGCCCCAGCCGTCAGCGGGGCGGGGTGGTGGGGGAAGGGGGAAAGGTGGTTCGCTACGGGTTCTGGATATAAATGTCAAAGTTCACATAGCGCGGGGCAGAGCCCTAGATTCGTAATATTGCGTCAGCCGCCGGGGCCCCCATGTTCAAGTATATATTTTCGGGTAAATTTTTATATTAAAAATGTAAGATATTGCGCAAACTTTGGTTCTGCCTGTTTTCCAATATGCCTCAGAAACTTGGACCATCCGGATAGCAGACCGCCGAAAAATCGATGCCTTTGAAATGTGGATCTGGCGCAGACTGCTACGTATTCCGTGGACAACGAGAAAAACTAATATTTCAATTCTAAGAGAAATTAAACCGAAACAAAGGCTATCGTCTATTATTTACGGTAGAATACTTAAGTTTTTTGGGCACATTACACGAGGAGAAAACTTAGAGAAACTTGTAGTGCAAGGAAAGCCTGATGGAAAACGCAGACGCGGACGGTCGCCAACACGATGGATCGACACGATCAAATCGACAATGCAAATTAATGTCGAACAAGCCATCAGACTATCGAGCAACAGAGAAAGATGGCGAGAAGCAGTCAGAAAAGCAACTTATAAAAAAGAGGAATATAATTAAATCCATAATCACCACCCATCTGCCAAGATGGAGGACTTAAGGAGGAGAAGGAAAATATTGCGCAACACCAGCCTCGAGGGGCGTGGCATCTTGCCATCGTGGAAACCGGGTAAAAAGTTACTAGATGCGAATAACATCCCCTAAACATCAACCCCGAGAGCCCCATGTTTCGGGTAAAATGCAGGAGTGGACAACGTCGCATAAGATTTGTGCATTACTAGGCATTCCATTTAGGGCCCCCATGCACAAGTTAGAAGGAAAGGTTCAAGGTCATCAGATTTTTGTATAACTGGGCATTTAAGGTCCTTATCTCACTGCGCGGAGGAAAGATTCAACAACAAATTAAAGGTCAATTTATCGTTTGTCATTTACAAACCGTCTTAAATGTTTTCATTTATATTAATAATTTGCATGAATGCCAGGTGCAAACCACCTTCAGCTCTGTTTTAATTATTAAGACGGCTCATGCAATTAGCGTTTATAAACGAGTAATGCCGCAGAAGTTTATACTTGCGCTAATGACACAAGCGAAAGTATTAATTCAAGACCACTACCATTCCAGTCTATACTAACAACATTCTTAAACTTGTAGAGCAAATGAAACAAGTAGAAGGCTTTTTACCAGTGTGCAGCCATATGTTAGCTTTATTAGCTGTTTTTATTTTTTATGGCAAACTAGCTTTATTTTCTCTGCTGCTGGAGGAAATATGCATAGCGATCAAGTAAACGTTTTCAGTTGTTTCGGCAATATCTAATTTTGGCATTTTGATTTGTAATCTCTGCGCTATTCGCCTACATACACTTAGTAATAATTTAGGTAGGTTTAAGTGTTAATGTAATTAACCGGTGCGAATCGCCTTCAGCTCTGTTTTAATTAGCCTTCATGCTTGCACTAATGTCACGAGCGATATTATAAATTCAAATCTACTGCCATTCCAGTTTATGCTAACATAATTACTTGCAGCGCAAATACAACATGTAAAAGGTGCCTTTATATTTGCATATATGTGTCAATACATTAGCTTTATTTGTTTCCGATTAGGGTTTTTCATGAGCTAGCTTTTGTATTGTAGCATGTAAAAGCTTTTCGCCAGTATGCAATATCTAATTTTAGCAATAATTGAAATTATGCCCCAAAAATGACGGCTCTTAACAATTAACACTGACGCTCGGTAAAAGTCGCAGCGTATATTTTTATTATTTTAAGAACAGCTTTGATAAATGCTGCTTTTACTATGTAAATTAATTGAAAGGCACGAAGGATATTTTCAATGCGGACGTGTGTTTTTTTAAAAATAATTCTAGTAAACGCCATTAAAGTTTAGTATAAAAGTAAACGCTGGCTTATGTTTGGTCAGTGTGTTAGCAGTTTTGTAAACAGTAAACATGTCCAACGAAAATGAAATTGCGCGAGTTAGCGGTGCGGCCGTCGAAGTAATCGAAAAGTGCTATAAAATCTTTAAAAACCTACCTTCGGCACGTGATAAAATTTTTAAAAGTTTGTCAATTAATGAAAACAATATCCGGCTATTAACAAGATTACTGAAAAGCTGCAAGTCAATTGGAGTCCGCAAGCATGTAGAAACAGCAATTGAACATTTGAAAAGGTACCAGGTGCTGCTCAACTCAATCACAAAAACTGGAGCCGGGACATCTGGCGACAAAAATTCCAAATTAAATGAACGAGTAAACTGGCAAAACGTGGAGAGCGCATTCGAGTTTCGACT
>CALNHX010009235.1:0-51930 GCA_940337035.1 Agriotes lineatus | reverse complement strand
CGTCTCAGATGTCCTAGATGTCCCATATGTCCCTAACGCCCCAGACGTCCTAGATGTCCCATATGTCCTTAACATCCCAGACGTCCTAGATGTCCCATATGTCCCTAACGTCCCAGACTTCCTAGATGCCCATATGTCCCTAACGTCTCAGACGTCCTAGATGTCCCATATGTCCCTAACGTCCCAGACGTCCTAGATGTCCCATATGTCCTTAACATCCCAGACGTCCTAGATGTCCCCTATGTCCCTAACGTCTCAGACGTCCTAGATGTCCATATGTCCCTAGCGTCCCAGGCGTCCTAGATGTTCCTAACGTCTCAGACGTCCCATATGTCCCTAACGACCCAGACGTCCCATATGTCTCTACCGTCCCAGACGTCCTAGATGTCCCATATGTGCCTAACGTCCAAGACGTCGCAGATGTCCCATACGTCCCTAACGTCTCAGATGTCCTAGATGTCCCATATGTCCCTAGCGTCCCAGGCGTCCTAGATGTTCCTAACGTCTCAGACGTCCAAGATGTCCCATATGTCCCTAACGTCCCAGACGTCCTTCATGTACCATATGTCCCTAACGTCTCAGACCTCCTAGATATCCCATATGTCCCTAACGTCCCTAACGACCCAGATGTCCCATATGTCTCTAACGTCCCAGACGTCCTAGATATCCCATATGTCCCTAACGTTCCAGACGTCCTACATGTCCCATATGTTCCTAACGTCAAAGACGTCCTTCATGTGCCATATGTCCCTAACGTCCCAGATGTCCGTTCCTAACGTCCCAGACGTCCTAGATCTAAAGTCTCAAGCGTCCTAGATGTCCCTAACGTCCCAGACGTTCCAGATGTCCCATACGTCTTAGATGTCCCGTATGTCCCTAACGTCCCAGACGTCCTAGATGTCCCATGTCTCTAACGTCCCAGACGTCCCAGATGTCCCAAACGTCCTAGATGCCACATGTTCCTCACGTTTCAGACGTCCTAGATATCCCATATATCCCCAACGTTCCAGACGTCCTAGATGTCCCATATGTCCCATACGTCCCAGACGTCCTAACGTCGTAGATGTCGCATATGACCCTAAACTCTCAGACGTCTTAGATGTCCCTAACGTACCAGACGTCCTATACGTCCCAGACGTCCTAGATGTCCCATATATCTCTAAAGTCCCAGACGTCCCATATGTCCCATACGCCCCAGACGTCCTATATGCCCCATATGTCCCTAACGTTTCAGACGTCCTAGATGTCCCATATGTTCCTAACGTCCCAGACGTCTTAGATATCCCATATGTCCCTAACGTCCCAGACGTCCTAGATGTCCCATATGTACCTAACGTCCTAGACGTCCCAAACGACCTAGACGACCCATGTCCCTAAAGTCTCAAACGTCCTAGACGTCCCAGATGTCCCATATGTCTCTAGCGTCCTAGACGTCCCAGATGTCCCATATGTTCCTAACGTCCGAGACGTCTCAGATGTCCATATGTCTCTAAGGTCCTAGACGTCCCAGATGTCCCAAACGTCCTAGATGCCACATGTTCCTCACGTTTCAGACGTCCTAGATATCCCATATATCCCCAACGTTCCAGACGTCCTAGATGTCCGATATGTCCCATACGTCCCAGACGTCCTAACGTCGTAGATGTCGCATATGACCCTAAACTCTCAGACGTCTTAGATGTCCCTAACGTACCAGACGTCCTATACGTCCCAGACGTCCTAGATGTCCCATATATCTCTAAAGTCCCAGACGTCCCATATGTCCCATACGCCCCAGACGTCCTATATGCCCCATATGTCCCTAACGTTTCAGACGTCCTAGATGCCCCATATGTTCCTAACGTCCCAGACGTCTTAGATATCCCATATGTCCCTAACGTCCCAGACGTCCTAGATGTCCCATATGTTCCTAACGTCCTAGACGTCCCAAACGACCTAGACGACCCATGTCCCTAAAGTCTCAAACGTCCTAGACGTCCCAGATGTCCCATATGTCTCTAACGTCCTAGACGTCCCAGATGTCCCATATGTCTCTAACGTCCTAGACGTCCCAGATGTCCCATATGTTCCTAACGTCCCAGACGTTATAGATGTCCCATATGTCCTTGACGTCCCAGACGTCCCAGATGTCCCATATATCTCTAACGTCCTAGACGTCCCAGATGTCTCTTACGTCCTAGACGTCCCAGATGTCCTATATGTTCCTAACGTCCTAGACGTCCCAGATGTCCCATATGTTCCTAACGGCCCAGACGTCCTAGATGTCCCATATGTCCTTAACGTCCCAGACGTCCTAGATGTCCCATATGTCCCTAACCTCCCAGACGTCCTAGATGTCTAATATGTCCCTAACGTCCCAGATGTCCCATATGTCTCTAACGTCCTAGACGTCCTAGATGTCCCATATGTCTCTAAGGTCCTAGACGTCCCAGATGTCCCATATGTTCCTAACGTCCCAGACGTCCTAGATGTCCCATATGTCCTTAACGTCCCAGACGTCCTAGATGTCCCATATGTCCCTAACGTCCCAGACGTCCCATATGTCCCTAACGTCCCAGACGTCCTAGATGTCCCAAATGTCCCTAACGTCCCAGACGTCCCAGATGTCCTATACATCCTAGATGTCCCATATGTCCCTAACGTCCCAGACGTCCTAGATGTTCCATATGTCTCTAAAGTCAAAGACGTCCCAGACGCCCTAGATGCCCCATATGTTTCTAACGTTTCAGACGTTCTAGATGTCTAATATGTTCCTAACGTCCCAGACGTCCTAGATATTCCATATGTCCCTAACGTCCCAGACGTCCTAGATGTCCCATATGTTCCTAACGTCCCAGACGTCCTACATGTCCCTAACGTCCCAGACGTACCATACGTCTTAGATGTCCCATATGTCCCTAACGTCCCAGATGTCCTGTATGTCCCTAACGTCCCAGGCGTTCTAGATGTCCCATATGTCCCTTACGTCCCAGACGTCTTAGATGTCCCATATGTCCCTAACGTCCCAGACGTCCTATATGTCCCTAACGTCCCAGACTTTCCAGACGTCCTAGATGTCCCATATGTCCCTAACGTCCCAGACGTCTTAGATGTCCCATATGTCTCTAACGCTCCAGACGTCCTAGATGTCCCATATGTCCAAGATGTCCCATATGTCTCTAACGTCCTAGACGTCCCAGATGTCCCATATCTCTAACGTCCTAGACGGCCCAGATGTCCCATATGTTCCTAACGTCCCTAACGTCCCAGACGTCCTAGATGTTCCATATGTCTCTAAAGTCAAAGACGTCCCAGATGTCAAATACGTCCCAGACGCCCTAGATGCCCCATATGTCCCTAACGTTTCAAACGTCCTAGATGTCCCATATGTTCCTAACGTCCCAGACGTCCTATATATTCCATATGTCCCTAACGTCCCAGACGTCCTAGATGTCCCATATGTTCCTAACGTCCTAGACGTCCCAAACGACCTAGACGACCCATGTCCCTAAAGTCTCAAACGTCCTCGATGTCCCATATGTCCCTAACGTCCCAGACGTTCCAGATGTCCCGTACGTCCGATGTCCCATATGTCCCTAACGTCCCAGACGTCCTAGATGTCCCATATGTCTCTAACGCCCCAGATGTCCCACACGTCCTAGATGCCACATGTCCCTAACGTTTCAGACGTCCTAGATGTCCCATATGTCCCTAACGTCCCAGACGCCCTAGATGCCCCATATGTTGCTAACGTCAAAGACGTCTTAGATGTCCCATATGTCCCTAACGTCCCAGATGTCCTATATGTCCCTAACGTCCCAGATGTCCTGTATGTCCCTAACGTCCCAGGCGTTCTAGATGTCCCATATGTCCCTTACGTCCCAGACGTCTTAGATGTCCCATATGTCCCTAACGTCCCAGACTTTCCAGACGTCCTAGATGTCCCATATGTCCCTAACGTCCCAGACGTACCATACGTCTTAGATGTCCCATATGTCCCTAACGTCCCAGACGTCCTAGATGTTCCATATGTTCCTAACGTCCCAGACGTCCAAGATGTCCCATATGTCCCTAACGTCCCAGGCGTCCTACATGTCCCATATGTCCATAACGTCCCTAAAGTCCTAGATGTCCCATATGTCCCTAATGTCCCAGACGTCCTAGATGTCCCGAACGTCCCAGACGACCTAGATTTCCCATATGTCCCTGACGTCCCAGACGTCCTAGATTTCCCAATTGTTTCCAACGTCGCAGTCGTCCTAGATGTCCCATATGTCCCTAACGTCGTAGACGTCCTAGATGTCCAATATGTCCCTAACGTCCCAGATGTCCCAAACGTCCCAGACGTCCTAGATGTCCCTAACGTCCCAGACGTCTAAGATGTCCCATATGTCCCTAACGTCCCAGACGTCCTACATGTCCCATATGTCCCTAACGTCCCAAAAGTCCTAGATGTCCCATATGTCCCTAATGTCCCAGACGTCCTAGATGTCCCATATGTTCCTAACGTCCCGGACGTCCTAGATGTCCCTAACGTCCCAGACGTCCCATATATCTTAGATGTCCCATATGTCCCTAATGTCCCAGACGTTTTAGATGTCCAAAATGTCCCGGACGTCCCAGACGTCCTAGATGCCCCATATCTCCCTAACGTCCCAGACGTCCTAAATGTCCCATATGTCCCTGACGTCCCAGACGTCCTAGATTTCCCAATTGTTGCCAACGTCGCAGACGTTATAGATGTCCCATATGTCCCTGACGTCGTAAACGTCGTAGATGTCCAATATGTCCCTAACGTCCCAGATGTCCCTAACGTCCCAGACGTCCTAGATGTCCCATATGTTCCTAACGTACAAAACGTCACAGATGTCCCAGAATCCTCATATGTCTCTAACGTCCCAGACGTCCCAGATGTCCTGGATGTCCCATATGTCCCTAACGTCCCATACGTCCCAGATGTCTCATATGTCCCTAACGTCCCAGACATGTTAGATGTCCCATATGTCTCTAACGTCCCAGATGTCCCATACGTCAGAGATGTCCCATACGTCTCAGATGTCCTAGATGTCCCATATGTCCCTAACGCCCCAGACGTCCTAGATGTCCCATATGTCCTTAACATCCCAGACGTCCTAGATGTCCCATATGTCCCTAACGTCCCAGACTTCCTAGATGCCCATATGTCCCTAACGTCCCAGACGTCCTAGATGTCCCATATGTCCCTAACGTCCCAGACGTCCTAGATGTCCCATATGTCCTTAACATCCCAGACGTCCTAGATGTCCCCTATGTCCCTAACGTCTCAGACGTCCTAGATGTCCCATATGTCCCTAGCGTCCCAGGCGTCCTAGATGTTCCTAACGTCTCAGACGTCCCATATGTCCCTAACGACCCAGACGTCCCATATGTCTCTACCGTCCCAGACGTCCTAGATGTCCCATATGTGCCTAACGTCCAAGACGTCGCAGATGTCCCATACGTCCCTAACGTCTCAGATGTCCTAGATGTCCCATATGTCCCTAGCGTCCCAGGCGTCCTAGATGTTCCTAACGTCTCAGACGTCCAAGATGTCCCATATGTCCCTAACGTCCCAGACGTCCTTCATGTACCATATGTCCCTAACGTCTCAGACCTCCTAGATATCCCATATGTCCCTAACGTCCCTAACGACCCAGATGTCCCATATGTCTCTAACGTCCCAGACGTCCTAGATATCCCATATGTCCCTAACGTTCCAGACGTCCTACATGTCCCATATGTTCCTAACGTCAAAGACGTCCTTCATGTGCCATATGTCCCTAACGTCTCAGACGTCCTAGATATCCCATATGTCCCTAACGTCCCTAACGACCCAGATGTCCCATATGTCTCTAACGTCCCAGACGTCCTAGATATCCCATATGTCCCTAACGTCCCAGATGTCCGTTCCTAACGTCCCAGACGTCCTAGATCTAAAGTCTCAAGCGTCCTAGATGTCCCTAACGTCCCAGACGTTCCAGATGTCCCATACGTCTTAGATGTCCCGTATGTCCCTAACGTCCCAGACGTCCTAGATGTCCCATGTCTCTAACGTCCCAGACGTCCCAGATGTCCCAAACGTCCTAGATGCCACATGTTCCTCACGTTTCAGACGTCCTAGATATCCCATATATCCCCAACGTTCCAGACGTCCTAGATGTCCCATATGTCCCATACGTCCCAGACGTCCTAACGTCGTAGATGTCGCATATGACCCTAAACTCTCAGACGTCTTAGATGTCCCTAACGTACCAGACGTCCTATACGTCCCAGACGTCCTAGATGTCCCATATATCTCTAAAGTCCCAGACGTCCCATATGTCCCATACGCCCCAGACGTCCTATATGCCCCATATGTCCCTAACGTTTCAGACGTCCTAGATGTCCCATATGTTCCTAACGTCCCAGACGTCTTAGATATCCCATATGTCCCTAACGTCCCAGACGTCCTAGATGTCCCATATGTTCCTAACGTCCTAGACGTCCCAAACGACCTAGACGACCCATGTCCCTAAAGTCTCAAACGTCCTAGACGTCCCAGATGTCCCATATGTCTCTAACGTCCTAGACGTCCCAGATGTCCCATATGTTCCTAACGTCCGAGACGTCTCAGATGTCCCATATGTCTCTAAGGTCCTAGACGTCCCAGATGTCCCAAACGTCCTAGATGCCACATGTTCCTCACGTTTCAGACGTCCTAGATATCCCATATATCCCCAACGTTCCAGACGTCCTAGATGTCCGATATGTCCCATACGTCCCAGACGTCCTAACGTCGTAGATGTCGCATATGACCCTAAACTCTCAGACGTCTTAGATGTCCCTAACGTACCAGACGTCCTATACGTCCCAGACGTCCTAGATGTCCCATATATCTCTAAAGTCCCAGACGTCCCATATGTCCCATACGCCCCAGACGTCCTATATGCCCCATATGTCCCTAACGTTTCAGACGTCCTAGATGCCCCATATGTTCCTAACGTCCCAGACGTCTTAGATATCCCATATGTCCCTAACGTCCCAGACGTCCTAGATGTCCCATATGTTCCTAACGTCCTAGACGTCCCAAACGACCTAGACGACCCATGTCCCTAAAGTCTCAAACGTCCTAGACGTCCCAGATGTCCCATATGTCTCTAACGTCCTAGACGTCCCAGATGTCCCATATGTCTCTAACGTCCTAGACGTCCCAGATGTCCCATATGTTCCTAACGTCCCAGACGTTATAGATGTCCCATATGTCCTTGACGTCCCAGACGTCCCAGATGTCC
Organism: Agriotes lineatus; assembly: GCA_940337035.1. Classification (NCBI taxonomy): domain Eukaryota; kingdom Metazoa; phylum Arthropoda; class Insecta; order Coleoptera; family Elateridae; genus Agriotes; species Agriotes lineatus. Next base: position 44,662 of record CALNHX010009235.1, on the reverse strand, counting down.
CATATATCTCTAACGTCCTAGACGTCCCAGATGTCTCTTACGTCCTAGACGTCCCAGATGTCCTATATGTTCCTAACGTCCTAGACGTCCCAGATGTCCCATATGTTCCTAACGGCCCAGACGTCCTAGATGTCCCATATGTCCTTAACGTCCCAGACGTCCTAGATGTCCCATATGTCCCTAACCTCCCAGACGTCCTAGATGTCTAATATGTCCCTAACGTCCCAGATGTCCCATATGTCTCTAACGTCCTAGACGTCCTAGATGTCCCATATGTCTCTAAGGTCCTAGACGTCCCAGATGTCCCATATGTTCCTAACGTCCCAGACGTCCTAGATGTCCCATATGTCCTTAACGTCCCAGACGTCCTAGATGTCCCATATGTCCCTAACGTCCCAGACGTCCCATATGTCCCTAACGTCCCAGACGTCCTAGATGTCCCAAATGTCCCTAACGTCCCAGACGTCCCAGATGTCCTATACATCCTAGATGTCCCATATGTCCCTAACGTCCCAGACGTCCTAGATGTTCCATATGTCTCTAAAGTCAAAGACGTCCCAGACGCCCTAGATGCCCCATATGTTTCTAACGTTTCAGACATTCTAGATGTCCAATATGTTCCTAACGTCCCAGACGTCCTAGATATTCCATATGTCCCTAACGTCCCAGACGTCCTAGATGTCGCATATGTTCCTAACGTCCCAGACGTCCTACATGTCCCTAACGTCCCAGACGTACCATACGTCTTAGATGTCCCATATGTCCCTAACGTCCCAGACGTCCTAGATGTCCCATATGTCCCTAACGTCCCAGACGTCCAAGATGTCCCATATGTCCCTAACGTCCCAGGCGTCCTACATGTCCCATAAGTCCATAACGTCCCAAAAGTCCTAGATGTCCCATATGTCCCTAATGTCCCAGACGTCCTAGATGTCCCATATGTCCCTAACGTCCCAAAAGTCCTAGATGTCCCATATGTCCCTAATGTCCCAGACGTCCTAGATGTCCCGAACGTCCCAGACGACCTAGATGCCCCATATCTCCCTAACGTCCCAGACGTCCTAGATGTCCCATATGTCCCTGACGTCCCAGACGTCCTAGATTTTCCAATTGTTTCCAACGTCGCAGACGTCCTAGATGTCCCATATGTCCCTAACGTCGTAGACGTCTTAGATGTCCAATATGTCCCTAACGTACCAGATGTCCCTAACGTCCCAGACGTCCTAGATGTCCCTAACGTCCCAGACGTCCTACATGTCCCATATGTCGCTAACGTCCCAGACGTCCTAGATGTCCCAAATGTCCCGGACGTCCCAGACGTCCTAGATGCCCCATATCTCCCTAACGTCCCAGACGTCCTAAATGTCCCACATGTCCCTGACGTCCCAGACGTCCTAGATTTCCCAATTGTTGCCAACGTCGCAGACGTTATAGATGTTCCATATGTCCCTAACGTCGTAGACGTCCTAGATGTCCAATATGTCCCTAACGTCCCAGACGTCCTAGATGTCCCATATGTTCCTAACGTACAAGACGTCACAGATGTCCCAGAATCCTCATATGTCCCTAACGTCCAATACGTCCCAGATGTCCCATATGTCCCTAACGTCCCAGACATGTTAGATGTCCCATATGTCTCTAACGTCCCAGATGTCCCATACGTCAGAGATGTCCCATACGTCTCAGATGTCCTAGATGTCCCATATGTCCCTAACGCCCCAGACGTCCTAATGTCCCATATGTCCTTAACATCCCAGACGTCCTAGATGTCCCATATGTCCTTAACGTCTCAGACTCCCTAGATGCCCATATGTCCCTAACGTCTCAGACGTCCTAGATGTCCCATATGGCCCTAACGTCCCAGACGTCCTAGATGTCCCATATGTCCTTAACATCCCAGACGTCCTAGATGTCCCATATGTTCCTAACGTCTCAGACGTCCTAGATGTCCCATATGTCCCTAGCGTCCCAGGCGTCCTAGATGTTCCTAACGTCTCAGACGTCCCATATTTCCCTAACGACCCAGACGTCCCATATGTCCCTACCGTCCCAGACGTCATAGATGTCCCATATGTGCCTAACGTCCAAGACGTCGCAGATGTCCCATACGTCCCAGACGTCCTAGATGCCCCATATGTCCCTAACGTCTCAAACGTCCTAGATGTCCCATATGTCCCTATCGTCCCAGGCGTCCTAGATGTTCCTAACGTCTCAGACGTCCCATATGTCCCTAACGACCCAGATGTCCCATATGTCCCTAACGTCCCAGACGTCCAAGATGTCCCATATGTTCCTAACGTCCCAGACATCCTACATGTACCATATGTCCCTAACGTCCCAGACGTCCTAGATATCCCATATGTCCCTAACGTCCCTAACGACCCAGATGTCCCATATGTCCCTAACGTCCCAGACGTGCTAGATATTCCATATGCCCTAACGTCCCAGACGTCCTACATGTCCCATATGTTCCTAACGTCAAAGACGTCCTAGATGTCCCATATGTCCGTTCCTAACGTCCCAGACGTCCTAGATCTAAAGTCTCAGGCGTCCTAGATGTCCCTAACGTCCCAGACGTTCCAGATGTCCCATACGTCCTAGATGTCCCGTATGACCCTAACGTCCCAGACGTCCTAGATGTCCCATGTCTCTAACGTCCCAGACGTCCCAGATGTACCATACGTCCTAGATGCCACATGTTCCACACGTTTCAGACGTCCTAGATATCCCATATATCCCCAACGTTCCAGACGTCCTAGATGTCCCATATGTCCCAGACGTCCCAGACGTCCCATATGTCCCTAACGTCAAAGACGTCATAGATGTCGCATATGACCCTAAACTCTCAAACGTCTTAGATGTCCCTAACGTACCTGACGTCCTATACGTCCCAGACGTCCTAGATGTCCCATATATCTCTAAAGTCCCAGACGTCCCATATGTCCCATACGCCCTAGACGTCCTATATGCCCCATATGTCCCTAACGTTTCAGACGTCCTAGATGTCCCATATGTTCCTAACGTCCCAGACGTCTTAGATATCCCATATGTCCCTACCGTCCCAGACGTCCTAGATGTCCCATATGTTCCTAACGTACTAGACGTCCCAAACGACCTAGACGACCCATGTCCCTAAAGTCTCAAACGTCCTAGATGTCCCATATGTCCCTAACGTCCCAGACGTTCCAGATGTCCCGTACGTCCGATGTCCCATATGTCCCTATCGTCCCAGACGTCCTAGATGTCCCATATGTCTCTAACGCCCCAGATGTCCCATACGTCCTAGATGCCACATGTCCCTAACGTTTCAGACGTCCTAGATGTCCCATATGTCCCTAACGTCCCAGACGCCCTAGATGCCCCATATGTTGCTAACGTCAAAGACGTCTTAGATCTCCCATATGTCCCTAACGTCCCAGATGTCCCATATGTCCTGTACGTCCCAGACGTCTTAGATGTCACATATGTCCCTAACGTCCCAGACGTCCTATATGTCCCTAACGTCCCAGACGTTCCAGACGTCCTAGATGTCCCATATGTCCCTAACGTCCCAGACGTCTTAGATGTCCCATATGTCCCTAATGTCCCAGACGTCCTAGATGTCCCATATGTTCCTAACGTCCAGGACGTCCTAGATGTCCCTAACGTCCCAGACGTCCCATACGTCTTAGATGTCCCATATGTCCCTAATGTCCCAGACGTCCTAGATGTCCCAAATGTCCCGGACGTCCCAGACGTCCTAGATGCCCCATATCTCCCTAACGTCTCAGACGTCCTAAATGTCCCATATGTCCCTGACGTCCCAGACGTCCTAGATTTCTTAATTGTTGCCAACGTCGCAGACGTTATAGATGTCCCATATGTCCCTAAGGTCGTAGACGTCGTAGATGTCCAATATGTCCCTAACGTCCCAGATGTCCCTAACGTCCCAGACGTCCTAGATGTCCCATATGTTCCTAACGTACAAAACGTCACAGATGTCCCAGAATCCTCATATGTCACTAACGTCCCAGACGTCCCAGATGTCCTGGATGTCCCATATGTCCCTAACGTCCCATACGTCCCAGATGTCTCATATGCCCCTAACGTCCCAGACATGTTAGATGTCCCATATGTCTCTAACGTCCCAGATGTCCCATACGTCAGAGATGTCCCATACGTCTCAGATGTCCTAGATGTCCCATATGTCCCTAACGCCCCAGACGTCCTAGATGTCCCATATGTCCTTAACATCCCAGACGTCCTAGATGTCCCATATGTCTCTAACGTCTCAGACTTCCTAGATGCCCATATGTCCCTAACGTCTCAGCCGTCCTAGATGTCCCATATGTCCCTAACGTCCCAGACGTCCTAGATGTCCTATATGTCCTTAACATCCCAGACGTAATAGATGTCCCATATGTCCCTAACGTCTCAGACGTCCTAGATGTCCCATATGTCCCTAGCGTCCCAGGCGTCCTAGATGTTCCTAACGTCTCAGACGTCCTAGATGTCCCATATGTCTCTAACGCCCCAGATGTCCCATACGTCCTAGATGCCACATGTCCCTAACGTTTCAGACGTCCTAGATGTCCCATATGTCCCTAACGTCCCAGACGCCCTAGATGCCCCATATGTTGCTAACGTCAAAGACGTCTTAGATGTCCCATATGTCCCTAACGTCCCAGATGTCCTATATGTCCCTAACGTCCCAGATGTCCTATATGTCCCTAACGTCCCAGGCGTTCTAGATGTCCCATATGTCCCTAACGTCCCAGACGTCCTATATGTCCCTAACGTCCCAGACGTTCCAGACGTCCTAGATGTCCCATATGTCCCTAACGTCCCAGACGTCTTAGATGTCCCATATGTCCCTAACGCTCCAGACGTCCTAGATGTCCCATATGTCCAAGATGTCCCATATGTCTCTAACGTCCTAGACGTCCCAGATGTCCCATATCTCTAACGTCCTAGACGTCCCAGATGTCCCATATGTTTCTAACGTCCCAGACGTCCTAGATGTCCCATATGTCCTTAACGTCCCAGACGTCCTAGATGTCCCATATGTCCCTAACGTCCCAGACGTCCCATATGTCCCTAACGTCCCAGACGTCCTAGATGTCCCTAAAGTTTCAGACGTCCTAGATGTCCCAAATGTCCCTAACGTCCCAGACGTCCCAGATGTCCCATACGTCCTAGATGTCCCATATGTCCCTAACGTCCCAGACGTCCTAGATGTTCCATATGTCTCTAAAGTCAAAGACGTCCCAGATGTCAAATACGTCCCAGACGCCCTAGGTGCCCCATATGTCCCTAACGTTTCAGACGTCCTAGATGTCCCATATGTTCCTAACGTCCCAGACGTCCTAGATATTCCATATGGCCCTAACGTCCCAGACGTCCTAGATGTCCCATATGTTCCTAACGTCCCAGACGTCCTACATGTCCCTAACGTCCCAGACGTACCATACGTCTTAGATGTCCCATATGTCCCTAACGTCCCAGACGTCCTAGATGTCCCATATGTTCCTAACGTCCCAGACGTCCAAGAAGTCCCATATGTCCCTAACGTCCCAGGCGTCCTACATGTCCCATATGTCCATAACGTCCCTAAAGTCCTAGATGTCCCAGATGTCCCTAATGTCCCAGACGTCCTAGATGTCCCGAACGTCCCAGACGACCTAGATTTCCCATATGTCCCTGACGTCCCAGACGTCCTAGATTTCCCAATTGTTTCCAACGTCGCAGTCGTCCTAGATGTCCCATATGTCCCTAACGTCCCAGATGTCCAAAACGTCCCAGACGTCCTAGATGTCCCTAACGTCCCAGACGTCCCATACGTCTTAGATGTCCCATGTGTCCCTAATGTCCCAGACGTTTTAGATGTCCCAAATGTCCCGGACGTCCCAGACGTCCTAGATGCCCCATATCTCCCTAACGTCCCAGACGTCCTAGATTTCCCAATTGTTGCCAACGTCGCAGACGTTATAGATGTCCCATATGTCCCTAACGTCCCAGATGTCCCTAACGTCCCAGACGTCCTAAACGTCCCATACGTTCCTAACGTACAAAACGTCACAGATGTCCCAGAATCCTCATATGTCTCTAACGTCCCAGACGTCCCAGATGTCCTGGATGTCCCATATTTCCCTAACGTCCCATACGTCCCAGATGTCTCATATGTCCCTAACGTCCCAGACCTGTTAGATGTCCCATATGTCTCTAACGTCCCAGATGTCCCATACGTCAGAGATGTCCCATACGTCTCAGATGTCCTAGATGTCCCATATGTCCCTACCGCCCCAGACGTCCTAGATGTCCCATATGTCCTTAACATCCCAGACGTCCTAGATGTCCAATATGTCCCTAACGTCTCAGACTTCCTAGATGCCCATATGTCCCTAACGTCCCAGACGTCCTAGATGTCCCATATGTCCCTAACGTCCCAGACGTCCTAGATGTCCCATATGTCCTTAACATCCCAGACGTCCTAGATGTCCCCTATGTCCCTAACGTCTCAGACGTCCTAGATGTCCCATATGTCCCTAGCGTCCCAGGCGTCCTAGATGTTCCTAACGTCTCAGACGTCCCATATGTCCCTAACGACCCAGACGTCCCATATGTCTCTACCGTCCCAGACGTCCTAGATGTCCCATATGTGCCTAACGTCCAAGACGTCGCAGATGTCCCATACGTCCCTAACGTCTCAGATGTCCTAGATGTCCCATATGTCCCTAGCGTCCCAGGCGTCCTAGATGTTCCTAACGTCTCAGACGTCCAAGATGTCCCATATGTCCCTAACGTCCCAGACGTCCTTCATGTACCATATGTCCCTAACGTCTCAGACCTCCTAGATATCCCATATGTCCCTAACGTCCCTAACGACCCAGATGTCCCATATGTCTCTAACGTCCCAGACGTCCTAGATATCCCATATGTCCCTAACGTTCCAGACGTCCTACATGTCCCATATGTTCCTAACGTCAAAGACGTCCTTCATGTGCCATATGTCCCTAACGTCTCAGACGTCCTAGATATCCCATATGTCCCTAACGTCCCTAACGACCCAGATGTCCCATATGTCTCTAACGTCCCAGACGTCCTAGATATCCCATATGTCCCTAACGTCCCAGATGTCCGTTCCTAACGTCCCAGACGTCCTAGATCTAAAGTCTCAAGCGTCCTAGATGTCCCTAACGTCCCAGACGTTCCAGATGTCCCATACGTCTTAGATGTCCCGTATGTCCCTAACGTCCCAGACGTCCTAGATGTCCCATGTCTCTAACGTCCCAGACGTCCCAGATGTCCCAAACGTCCTAGCTGCCACATGTTCCTCACGTTTCAGACGTCCTAGATATCCCATATATCCCCAACGTTCCAGACGTCCTAGATGTCCCATATGTCCCATACGTCCCAGACGTCCTAACGTCGTAGATGTCGCATATGACCCTAAACTCTCAGACGTCTTAGATGTCCCTAACGTACCAGACGTCCTATACGTCCCAGACGTCCTAGATGTCCCATATATCTCTAAAGTCCCAGACGTCCCATATGTCCCATACGCCCCAGACGTCCTATATGCCCCATATGTCCCTAACGTTTCAGACGTCCTAGATGTCCCATATGTTCCTAACGTCCCAGACGTCTTAGATATCCCATATGTCCCTAACGTCCCAGACGTCCTAGATGTCCCATATGTTCCTAACGTCCTAGACGTCCCAAACGACCTAGACGACCCATGTCCCTAAAGTCTCAAACGTCCTAGACGTCCCAGATGTCCCATATGTCTCTAACGTCCTAGACGTCCCAGATGTCCCATATGTTCCTAACGTCCGAGACGTCTCAGATGTCCCATATGTCTCTAAGGTCCTAGACGTCCCAGATGTCCCAAACGTCCTAGATGCCACATGTTCCTCACGTTTCAGACGTCCTAGATATCCCATATATCCCCAACGTTCCAGACGTCCTAGATGTCCGATATGTCCCATACGTCCCAGACGTCCTAACGTCGTAGATGTCGCATATGACCCTAAACTCTCAGACGTCTTAGATGTCCCTAACGTACCAGACGTCCTATACGTCCCAGACGTCCTAGATGTCCCATATATCTCTAAAGTCCCAGACGTCCCATATGTCCCATACGCCCCAGACGTCCTATATGCCCCATATGTCCCTAACGTTTCAGACGTCCTAGATGCCCCATATGTTCCTAACGTCCCAGACGTCTTAGATATCCCATATATCCCTAACGTCCCAGACGTCCTAGATGTCCCATATGTTCCTAACGTCCTAGACGTCCCAAACGACCTAGACGACCCATGTCCCTAAAGTCTCAAACGTCCTAGACGTCCCAGATGTCCCATATGTCTCTAACGTCCTAGACGTCCCAGATGTCCCATATGTCTCTAACGTCCTAGACGTCCCAGATGTCCCATATGTTCCTAACGTCCCAGACGTTATAGATGTCCCATATGTCCTTGACGTCCCAGACGTCCCAGATGTCCCATATATCTCTAACGTCCTAGACGTCCCAGATGTCTCTTACGTCCTAGACGTCCCAGATGTCCTATATGTTCCTAACGTCCTAGACGTCCCAGATGTCCCATATGTTCCTAACGGCCCAGACGTCCTAGATGTCCCATATGTCCTTAACGTCCCAGACGTCCTAGATGTCCCATATGTCCCTAACCTCCCAGACGTCCTAGATGTCTAATATGTCCCTAACGTCCCAGATGTCCCATATGTCTCTAACGTCCTAGACGTCCTAGATGTCCCATATGTCTCTAAGGTCCTAGACGTCCCAGATGTCCCATATGTTCCTAACGTCCCAGACGTCCTAGATGTCCCATATGTCCTTAACGTCCCAGACGTCCTAGATGTCCCATATGTCCCTAACGTCCCAGACGTCCCATATGTCCCTAACGTCCCAGACGTCCTAGATGTCCCAAATGTCCCTAACGTCCCAGACGTCCCAGATGTCCTATACATCCTAGATGTCCCATATGTCCCTAACGTCCCAGACGTCCTAGATGTTCCATATGTCTCTAAAGTCAAAGACGTCCCAGACGCCCTAGATGCCCCATATGTTTCTAACGTTTCAGACATTCTAGATGTCCAATATGTTCCTAACGTCCCAGACGTCCTAGATATTCCATATGTCCCTAACGTCCCAGACGTCCTAGATGTCGCATATGTTCCTAACGTCCCAGACGTCCTACATGTCCCTAACGTCCCAGACGTACCATACGTCTTAGATGTCCCATATGTCCCTAACGTCCCAGACGTCCTAGATGTCCCATATGTCCCTAACGTCCCAGACGTCCAAGATGTCCCATATGTCCCTAACGTCCCAGGCGTCCTACATGTCCCATAAGTCCATAACGTCCCAAAAGTCCTAGATGTCCCATATGTCCCTAATGTCCCAGACGTCCTAGATGTCCCATATGTCCCTAACGTCCCAAAAGTCCTAGATGTCCCATATGTCCCTAATGTCCCAGACGTCCTAGATGTCCCGAACGTCCCAGACGACCTAGATGCCCCATATCTCCCTAACGTCCCAGACGTCCTAGATGTCCCATATGTCCCTGACGTCCCAGACGTCCTAGATTTTCCAATTGTTTCCAACGTCGCAGACGTCCTAGATGTCCCATATGTCCCTAACGTCGTAGACGTCTTAGATGTCCAATATGTCCCTAACGTACCAGATGTCCCTAACGTCCCAGACGTCCTAGATGTCCCTAACGTCCCAGACGTCCTACATGTCCCATATGTCGCTAACGTCCCAGACGTCCTAGATGTCCCAAATGTCCCGGACGTCCCAGACGTCCTAGATGCCCCATATCTCCCTAACGTCCCAGACGTCCTAACTGTCCCACATGTCCCTGACGTCCCAGACGTCCTAGATTTCCCAATTGTTGCCAACGTCGCAGACGTTATAGATGTTCCATATGTCCCTAACGTCGTAGACGTCCTAGATGTCCAATATGTCCCTAACGTCCCAGACGTCCTAGATGTCCCATATGTTCCTAACGTACAAGACGTCACAGATGTCCCAGAATCCTCATATGTCCCTAACGTCCAATACGTCCCAGATGTCCCATATGTCCCTAACGTCCCAGACATGTTAGATGTCCCATATGTCTCTAACGTCCCAGATGTCCCATACGTCAGAGATGTCCCATACGTCTCAGATGTCCTAGATGTCCCATATGTCCCTAACGCCCCAGACGTCCTAATGTCCCATATGTCCTTAACATCCCAGACGTCCTAGATGTCCCATATGTCCTTAACGTCTCAGACTCCCTAGATGCCCATATGTCCCTAACGTCTCAGACGTCCTAGATGTCCCATATGGCCCTAACGTCCCAGACGTCCTAGATGTCCCTAACGTCCCAGACGTCCAATACGTCTTAGATGTCCCATGTGTCCCTAATGTCCCAGACGTTTTAGATGTCCCAAATGTCCCGGACGTCCCAGACGTCCTAGATGCCCCATATCTCCCTAACGTCCCAGACGTCCTAGATTTCCCAATTGTTGCCAACGTCGCAGACGTTATAGATGTCCCATATGTCCCTAACGTCCCAGATGTCCCTAACGTCCCAGACGTCCTAAACGTCCCATACGTTCCTAACGTACAAAACGTCACAGATGTCCCAGAATCCTCATATGTCTCTAACGTCCCAGACGTCCCAGATGTCCTGGATGTCCCATATTTCCCTAACGTCCCATACGTCCCAGATGTCTCATATGTCCCTAACGTCCCAGACCTGTTAGATGTCCCATATGTCTCTAACGTCCCAGATGTCCCATACGTCAGAGATGTCCCATACGTCTCAGATGTCCTAGATGTCCCATATGTCCCTACCGCCCCAGACGTCCTAGATGTCCCATATGTCCTTAACATCCCAGACGTCCTAGATGTCCAATATGTCCCTAACGTCTCAGACTTCCTAGATGCCCATATGTCCCTAACGTCCCAGACGTCCTAGATGTCCCATATGTCCCTAACGTCCCAGACGTCCTAGATGTCCCATATGTCCTTAACATCCCAGACGTCCTAGATGTCCCCTATGTCCCTAACGTCTCAGACGTCCTAGATGTCCCATATGTCCCTAGCGTCCCAGGCGTCCTAGATGTTCCTAACGTCTCAGACGTCCCATATGTCCCTAACGACCCAGACGTCCCATATGTCTCTACCGTCCCAGACGTCCTAGATGTCCCATATGTGCCTAACGTCCAAAACGTCGCAGATGTCCCATACGTCCCTAACGTCTCAGATGTCCTAGATGTCCCATATGTCCCTAGCGTCCCAGGCGTCCTAGATGTTCCTAACGTCTCAGACGTCCAAGATGTCCCATATGTCCCTAACGTCCCAGACGTCCTTCATGTACCATATGTCCCTAACGTCTCAGACCTCCTAGATATCCCATATGTCCCTAACGTCCCTAACGACCCAGATGTCCCATATGTCTCTAACGTCCCAGACGTCCTAGATATCCCATATGTCCCTAACGTTCCAGACGTCCTACATGTCCCATATGTTCCTAACGTCAAAGACGTCCTTCATGTGCCATATGTCCCTAACGTCTCAGACGTCCTAGATATCCCATATGTCCCTAACGTCCCTAACGACCCAGATGTCCCATATGTCTCTAACGTCCCAGACGTCCTAGATATCCCATATGTCCCTAACGTCCCAGATGTCCGTTCCTAACGTCCCAGACGTCCTAGATCTAAAGTCTCAAGCGTCCTAGATGTCCCTAACGTCCCAGACGTTCCAGATGTCCCATACGTCTTAGATGTCCCGTATGTCCCTAACGTCCCAGACGTCCTAGATGTCCCATGTCTCTAACGTCCCAGACGTCCCAGATGTCCCAAACGTCCTAGATGCCACATGTTCCTCACGTTTCAGACGTCCTAGATATCCCATATATCCCCAACGTTCCAGACGTCCTAGATGTCCCATATGTCCCATACGTCCCAGACGTCCTAACGTCGTAGATGTCGCATATGACCCTAAACTCTCAGACGTCTTAGATGTCCCTAACGTACCAGACGTCCTATACGTCCCAGACGTCCTAGATGTCCCATATATCTCTAAAGTCCCAGACGTCCCATATGTCCCATACGCCCCAGACGTCCTATATGCCCCATATGTCCCTAACGTTTCAGACGTCCTAGATGTCCCATATGTTCCTAACGTCCCAGACGTCTTAGATATCCCATATGTCCCTAACGTCCCAGACGTCCTAGATGTCCCATATGTTCCTAACGTCCTAGACGTCCCAAACGACCTAGACGACCCATGTCCCTAAAGTCTCAAACGTCCTAGACGTCCCAGATGTCCCATATGTCTCTAACGTCCTAGACGTCCCAGATGTCCCATATGTTCCTAACGTCCGAGACGTCTCAGATGTCCCATATGTCTCTAAGGTCCTAGACGTCCCAGATGTCCCAAACGTCCTAGATGCCACATGTTCCTCACGTTTCAGACGTCCTAGATATCCCATATATCCCCAACGTTCCAGACGTCCTAGATGTCCGATATGTCCCATACGTCGCAGACGTCCTAACGTCGTAGATGTCGCATATGACCCTAAACTCTCAGACGTCTTAGATGTCCCTAACGTACCAGACGTCCTATACGTCCCAGACGTCCTAGATGTCCCATATATCTCTAAAGTCCCAGACGTCCCATATGTCCCATACGCCCCAGACGTCCTATATGCCCCATATGTCCCTAACGTCCCAGACGTCCTAAACGTCCCATACGTTCCTAACGTACAAAACGTCACAGATGTCCCAGAATCCTCATATGTCTCTAACGTCCCAGACGTCCCAGATGTCCTGGATGTCCCATATTTCCCTAACGTCCCATACGTCCCAGATGTCTCATATGTCCCTAACGTCCCAGACCTGTTAGATGTCCCATATGTCTCTAACGTCCCAGATGTCCCATACGTCAGAGATGTCCCATACGTCTCAGATGTCCTAGATGTCCCATATGTCCCTACCGCCCCAGACGTCCTAGATGTCCCATATGTCCTTAACATCCCAGACGTCCTAGATGTCCAATATGTCCCTAACGTCTCAGACTTCCTAGATGCCCATATGTCCCTAACGTCCCAGACGTCCTAGATGTCCCATATGTCCCTAACGTCCCAGACGTCCTAGATGTCCCATATGTCCTTAACATCCCAGACGTCCTAGATGTCCCCTATGTCCCTAACGTCTCAGACGTCCTAGATGTCCCATATGTCCCTAGCGTCCCAGGCGTCCTAGATGTTCCTAACGTCTCAGACGTCCCATATGTCCCTAACGACCCAGACGTCCCATATGTCTCTACCGTCCCAGACGTCCTAGATGTCCCATATGTGCCTAACGTCCAAGACGTCGCAGATGTCCCATACGTCCCTAACGTCTCAGATGTCCTAGATGTCCCATATGTCCCTAGCGTCCCAGGCGTCCTAGATGTTCCTAACGTCTCAGACGTCCAAGATGTCCCATATGTCCCTAACGTCCCAGACGTCCTTCATGTACCATATGTCCCTAACGTCTCAGACCTCCTAGATATCCCATATGTCCCTAACGTCCCTAACGACCCCAGATGTCCCATATGTCTCTAACGTCTCAGACGTCCTAGATATCCCATATGTCCCTAACGTTCCAGACGTCCTACATGTCCCATATGTTCCTAACGTCAAAGACGTCCTTCATGTGCCATATGTCCCTAACGTCTCAGACGTCCTAGATATCCCATATGTCCCTAAGTCCCTAACGACCCAGATGTCCCATATGTCTCTAACGTCCCAGACGTCCTAGATATCCCATATGTCCCTAACGTCCCAGATGTCCGTTCCTAACGTCCCAGACGTCCTAGATCTAAAGTCTCAAGCGTCCTAGATGTCCCTAACGTCCCAGACGTTCCAGATGTCCCATACGTCTTAGATGTCCCGTATGTCCCTAACGTCCCAGACGTCCTAGATGTCCCATGTCTCTAACGTCCCAGACGTCCAGATGTCCCAAACGTCCTAGATGCCACATGTTCCTCACGTTTCAGACGTCCTAGATATCCCATATATCCCCAACGTTCCAGACGTCCTAGATGTCCCATATGTCCCATACGTCCCAGACGTCCTAACGTCGTAGATGTCGCATATGACCCTAAACTCTCAGACGTCTTAGATGTCCCTAACGTACCAGACGTCCTATACGTCCCAGACGTCCTAGATGTCCCATATGTCCCTAACGTCCCAGACGTCCCATATGTCCCTAACGTCCCAGACGTCCTAGATGTCCCTAAAGTTTCAGACGTCCTAGATGTCCCAAATGTCCCTAACGTCCCAGACGTCCCAGATGTCCCATACGTCCTAGATGTCCCATATGTCCCTAACGTCCCAGACGTCCTAGATGTTCCATATGTCTCTAAAGTCAAAGACGTCCCAGATGTCAAATACGTCCCAGACGCCCTAGGTGCCCCATATGTCCCTAACGTTTCAGACGTCCTAGATGTCCCATATGTTCCTAACGTCCCAGACGTCCTAGATATTCCATATGGCCCTAACGTCCCAGACGTCCTAGATGTCCCATATGTTCCTAACGTCCCAGACGTCCTACATGTCCCTAACGTCCCAGACGTACCATACGTCTTAGATGTCCCATATGTCCCTAACGTCCCAGACGTCCTAGATGTCCCATATGTTCCTAACGTCCCAGACGTCCAAGAAGTCCCATATGTCCCTAACGTCCCAGGCGTCCTACATGTCCCATATGTCCATAACGTCCCTAAAGTCCTAGATGTCCCAGATGTCCCTAATGTCCCCAGACGTCCTAGATGTCCCGAACGTCCCAGACGACCTAGATTTCCCATATGTCCCTGACGTCCCAGACGTCCTAGATTTCCCAATTGTTTCCAACGTCGCAGTCGTCCTAGATGTCCCATATGTCCCTAACGTCCCAGATGTCCAAAACGTCCCAGACGTCCTAGATGTCCCTAACGTCCCAGACGTCCCATACGTCTTAGATGTCCCATGTGTCCCTAATGTCCCAGACGTTTTAGATGTCCCAAATGTCCCGGACGTCCCAGACGTCCTAGATGCCCCATATCTCCCTAACGTCCCAGACGTCCTAGATTTCCCAATTGTTGCCAACGTCGCAGACGTTATAGATGTCCCATATGTCCCTAACGTCCCAGATGTCCCTAACGTCCCAGACGTCCTAAACGTCCCATACGTTCCTAACGTACAAAACGTCACAGATGTCCCAGAATCCTCATATGTCTCTAACGTCCCAGACGTCCCAGATGTCCTGGATGTCCCATATTTCCCTAACGTCCCATACGTCCCAGATGTCTCATATGTCCCTAACGTCCCAGACCTGTTAGATGTCCCATATGTCTCTAACGTCCCAGATGTCCCATACGTCAGAGATGTCCCATACGTCTCAGATGTCCTAGATGTCCCATATGTCCCTACCGCCCCAGACGTCCTAGATGTCCCATATGTCCTTAACATCCCAGACGTCCTAGATGTCCAATATGTCCCTAACGTCTCAGACTTCCTAGATGCCCATATGTCCCTAACGTCTCAGACGTCCTAGATGTCCCATATGTCCCTAACGTCCCAAACGTCCTAGATGTCCCATATGTCCTTAACATCCCATATGTCCAAGATGTCCCATATGTCTCTAACGTCCTAGACGTCCCAGATGTCCCATATCTCTAACGTCCTAGACGTCCAGATGTCCCATATGTTTCTAACGTCCCAGACGTCCTAGATGTCCCATATGTCCTTAACGTCCCAGACGTCCTAGATGTCCATATGTCCCTAACGTCCCAGACGTCCCATATGTCCCTAACGTCCCAGACGTCCTAGATGTCCCTAAAGTTTCAGACGTCCTAGATGTCCCAAATGTCCCTAACGTCCCAGACGTCCCAGATGTCCCATACGTCCTAGATGTCCATATGTCCCTAACGTCCCAGACGTCCTAGATGTTCCATATGTCTCTAAAGTCAAAGACGTCCCAGATGTCAAATACGTCCCAGACGCCCTAGATGCCCCATATGTCCCTAACGTTTCAGACGTCCTAGATGTCCCATATGTTCCTAACGTCCCAGACGTCCTAGATATTCCATATGGCCCTAACGTCCCAGACGTCCTAGATGTCCCATATGTCCCTAACGTCCCAGACGTACCATACGTCTTAGATGTCCCATATGTCCCTAACGTCCCAGACGTCCTAGATGTCCCATATGTTCCTAACGTCCCAGACGTCCAAGAAGTCCCATATGTCCCTAACGTCCCAGGCGTCCTACATGTCCCATATGTCCATAACGTCCCTAAAGTCCTAGATGTCCCAGATGTCCCTAATGTCCCAGACGTCCTAGATGTCCCGAACGTCCCAGACGACCTAGATTTCCCATATGTCCCTGACGTCCCAGACGTCCTAGATTTCCCAATTGTTTCCAACGTCGCAGTCGACCTAGATGTCCCATATGTCCCTAACGTCCCAGATGTCCAAAACGTCCCAGACGTCCTAGATGTCCCTAACGTCCCAGACGTCCCATACGTCTTAGATGTCCCATGTGTCCCTAATGTCCCAGACGTTTTAGATGTCCCAAATGTCCCGGACGTCCCAGACGTCCTAGATGCCCCATATCTCCCTAACGTCCCAGACGTCCTAGATTTCCCAATTGTTGCCAACGTCGCAGACGTTATAGATGTCCCATATGTCCCTAACGTCCCAGATGTCCCTAACGTCCCAGACGTCCTAAACGTCCCATACGTTCCTAACGTACAAAACGTCACAGATGTCCCAGAATCCTCATATGTCTCTAACGTCCCAGACGTCCCAGATGTCCTGGATGTCCCATATGTCCCTAACGTCCCATACGTCCCAGATGTCTCATATGTCCCTAACGTCCCAGACCTGTTAGATGTCCCATATGTCTCTAACGTCCCAGATGTCCCATACGTCAGAGATGTCCCATACGTCTCAGATGTCCTAGATGTCCCATATGTCCCTACCGCCCCCAGACGTCCTAGATGTCCCATATGTCCTTAACATCCCAGACGTCCTAGATGTCCAATATGTCCCTAACGTCTCAGACTTCCTAGATGCCCATATGTCCCTAACGTCTCAGACGTCCTAGATGTCCCATATGTCCCTAACGTCCCAAACGTCCTAGATGTCCCATATGTCCTTAACATCCCAGACGTCCTAGATGTCCCATATGTCCCTAACGTCTCAGACGTCCTAGATGTCCCATATGTCCCTAGCGTCCCAGGCGTCCTAGATGTTCCTAACGTCTCAGACGTCCCATATGTCCCTAACGACCCAGACGTCCCATATGTCCCTACCGTCCCAGACGTCCTAGATGTCCCATATGTGCCTAACGTCCAAGACGTCGCAGATGTCCCATACGTCCCAGACGTCCTAGATGCCCCATATGTCCCTAACGTCTCAGATGTCCTAGATGTCCCATATGTCGCTAGCGTCCCAGGCGTCCTAGATGTTCCTAACGTCTCAGACGTCCCATATGTCCCTAACGACCCAGATGTCCCATATGTCCCTAACGTCCCAGACGTCCAAGATGTCCCATATGTCCCTAACGTCCCAGACGTCCTTCATGTACCATATGTCCCTAACGTCTCAGACGTCCTAGATATCCCATATGTCCCTAACGTCCCTAACGACCCAGATGTCCCATATGTTCCTAACGTCCCAGACGTCCTAGATATCCCATATGTCCCTAACGTCCCAGACGTCCTACATGTCCCATATGTTCCTAACGTCAAAGACGTCCTAGATGTCCCATATGTCCCTAACGTCCCAGATGTTCCATGTGTCCGTTCCTAACGTCCCAGACGTCCTAGATCTAAAGTCTCAGGCGTCCTAGATGTCCCTAACGTCCCAGACGTTCTAGATGTCCCATACGTCCTAGATGTCCCGTATGTCCCTAACGTCCCAGACTGCCTAGATGTCCCATGTCTCTAACGTCCCAGACGTCCCAGATGTCCTATACGTCCTAGATGCCACATGTTCCTCACGTTTCAGACGTCCTACATATCCCATATATCCCCAACGTTCCAGACGTCCTAGATGTCCCATATGTCCCATACGTCCCAGACGTCCTAACGTCATAGATGTCGCATATGACCCTAAACTCTCAGACGTCTTAGATGTCCCTAACGTACCAGACGTCCTATACGTCCCAGACGTCCTAGATGTCCCATATTACTCTAAAGTCCCAGACGTCCCATATGTCCCATACGCCCCAGACGTCCTATATGCCCCATATGTCAGTAACGTTTCAGACGTCCTAGATGTTTCATATGTTCCTAACGTCCCAGATGTCTTAGATATCCCATATGTCCCTAACGTCCCAGACGTCCTAGATGTCCCATATGTTCCTAACGTCCTAGACGTCCCAAACGACCTAGACGACCCATGTCCCTAAAGTCTCAAACGTCCTAGACGTCCCAGATGTCCCATATGTCTCTAACGTCCTAGACGTCCCAGATGTCCCATATGTTCCTAACGTCCGAGACGTCTCAGATGTCCCATATGTCTCTAACGTCCTAGACGTCTCAGATGTCCCATATGTTCCTAACGTCCCAGACGTCCTAGATGTCCCATATGTCCTTAACGTCCCAGACATCCCAGATGTCCCATATATCTCTAACGTCCTAGACGTCCCAGATGTCTCTAACGTCCTAGACGTCCCAGATGTCCTATATGTTTCTAACGTCCTAGACGTCCCAGATGTCCCATATGTTCCTAACGTCCCAGACGTCCTAGATGTCCCATATGTCCTTAACGTCCCAGACGTCCTAGATGTCCCATATGTCCCTTACGTCCCAGATGTCCCATATGTCTCTAACGTCCTAGACGTCCCAGATGTCCCATATGTCCTTAACGTCCCAGACGTCCTAGATGTCCCATATGTCCCTTACGTCCCAGATGTCCCATATGTCTCTAACGTCCTAGACGTCCCAAATGTCCCATATGTCTCTAACGTCCTAGACGTCCCAGATGTCCCATATGTCCCTAACCTCCCAGACGTCCTAGATGGCCCATATGTCCCTAACGTCTCAGACGTCCTAGACGTCCCAAACGACCTAGACGACCCATGTCCCTAAAGTCTCAAACGTACTAGACGTCTCAGATGTCCCATATGTCTCTAACGTCCTAGACGTCCCAGATGTCCCATATGTTCCTAACGTCCGAGACGTCTCAGATGTCCCCATATGTCTCTACCCTAACGTCCTAGAGTCCAGATGTCCCCATATGTCTCTAACGTCCTAGACGTCTCAGATGTCCCATATGTTCCTAACGTCCCAGACGTCCTAGATGTCCCATATGTCCTTAACGTCCCAGACATCCCAGATGTCCCATATATCTCTAACGTCCTAGACGTCCCAGATGTCT
The DNA here is from genome assembly GCA_940337035.1 of Agriotes lineatus. Taxonomy (NCBI): domain Eukaryota; kingdom Metazoa; phylum Arthropoda; class Insecta; order Coleoptera; family Elateridae; genus Agriotes; species Agriotes lineatus. The sequence goes on along the minus strand of CALNHX010009235.1, from coordinate 25,255 downwards.
CTAACGTCCTAGACGTCCCAGATGTCCTATATGTTTCTAACGTCCTAGACGTCCCAGATGTCCCATATGTTCCTAACGTCCCAGACGTCCTAGATGTCCCATATGTCCTTAACGTCCCAGACGTCCTTGATGTCCCATATGTCTCTTACGTCCCAGATGTCCCATATGTCTCTAACGTCCTAGACGTCCCAGATGTCCCATATGTCCTTAACGTCCCAGACGTCCTAGATGTCCCATATGTCCCTTACGTCTTAGATGTCCCATATGTCTCTAACGTCCTAGACGTCCCAGATGTCCCATATGTCTCTAACGTCCTAGACGTCCCAGATGTCCCATATGTCCCTAACCTCCCAGACGTCCTAGATGTCCCATATGTCCCTTACGTCCCAGATGTCCCATATGTCTCTAACGTCCTAGACGTCCCAGATGTCCCATATGTCTCTAAGGTCCTAGACGTCCCAGATGTCCCATATGTTCCTAACGTCCCAGACGTCCTAGATGTCCCATATGTCCTTAACGTCCCAGACGTCCTAGATGTCCCATATGTCCCTAACGTCCCAGACGTCCCATATGTCCCTAACGTCCCAGACGTCCTAGATGTCCCAAATGTCCCTAACGTCCCAGACGTCCTAGATGTTCCATATGTCTCTAAAGTCAAAGACGTCCCAGACGCACTAGATGCCCTATATGTCCCTAACGTTTCAGACGTCCTAGATGTCCAATATGTTCCTAACGTCCCAGACGTCCTAGATATTCCATATGTCCCTAACGTCCCAGACGTCCTAGATGTTCCATATGTCTCTAAAGTCAAAGACGTCCCAGACGCACTAGATGCCCTATATGTCCCTAACGTTTCAGACGTCCTAGATGTCCAATATGTTCCTAACGTCCCAGACGTCCTAGATGTTCCATATGTCTCTAAAGTCAAAGACGTCCCAGACGCACTAGATGCCCTATATGTCCCTAACGTTTCAGACGTCCTAGATGTCCAATATGTTCCTAACGTCCCAGACGTCCTAGATATTCCATATGTCCCTAACGTCCCAGACGTCCTAGATGTCCCATATGTTCCTAACGTCCCAGACGTCCTACATGTCCCTAACGTCCCAGACGTACCATACGTCTTAGATGTCCCATATGTCCCTAACGTCTCAGACGTCCTAGATGTCCCATATGTCCCTAACGTCCCAGACGTCTAAGATGTCCCATATGTCCCTAACGTCCCAGGCGTCCTACATGTCCCACATGTCCATAACAACCCAAAAGTCCTAGATGTCCCATATGTCCCTAATGTCCCAGACGTCCTAGATGTCCCATATGTCCCTAACGTCCCAAAAGTCCTAGATGTCCCATATGTCCCTAATGTCCCAGACGTCCTAGATGTCCCGAACGTCCCAGACGACCTAGATGCCCCATATCTCCCTAACGTCCCAGACGTCCTAGATGTCCCATATGTCCCTGACGTCCCAGACGTCCTAGATTTCCCAATTGTTTCCAACGTCGCAGACGTCCTAGATGTCCCATATGTCCCTAACGTCGTAGACGTCTTAGATGTCCAATATGTCCCTAACGTACCAGATGTCCCTAACGTCCCAGACGTCCTAGATGTCCCTAACGTCCCAGACGTCCTACATGTCCCATATGTCCCTAACGTCCCAAAAGTCCTAGATGTCCCATATGTCCCTAATGTCCCAGACGTCCTAGATGTCCCATATGGTCCTAACGTCCCAGACGTCCTAGATGTCCCATATGTCCTTAACATCCCAGACGTCCTAGATGTCCCATATGTCCCTAACGTCTCAGACTTCCTAGATGCCCATATGTCCCTAACGTCTCAGCCGTCCTAGATGTCCCATATGTCCCTAACGTCCCAGACGTCCTAGATGTCCTATATGTCCTTAACATCCCAGACGTAATAGATGTCCCATATGTCCCTAACGTCTCAGACGTCCTAGATGTCCCATATGTCCCTAGCGTCCCAGGCGTCCTAGATGTTCCTAACGTCTCAGACGTCCTAGATGTCCCATATGTCTCTAACGCCCCAGATGTCCCATACGTCCTAGATGCCACATGTCCCTAACGTTTCAGACGTCCTAGATGTCCCATATGTCCCTAACGTCCCAGACGCCCTAGATGCCCCATATGTTGCTAACGTTAAAGACGTCTTATGTCCCATATGTCCCTAACGTCCCAGATGTCCTATATGTCCCTAACGTCCCAGATGTCCTATATGTCCCTAACGTCCCAGGCGTTCTAGATGTCCCATATGTCCCTTACGTCCCAGACGTCTTAGATGTCCCATATGTCCCTAACGTCCCAGACGTCCTATATGTCCCTAACGTGCCAGACGTTCCAGACGTCCTAGATGTCCCATATGTCCCTAACGTCCCAGACGTCTTAGATGTCCCATATGTCCCTAACGCTCCAGACGTCCTAGATGTCCCATATGTCCAAGATGTCCCATATGTCTCTAACGTCCTAGACGTCCCAGATGTCCCATATCTCTAACGTCCTAGACGTCCCAGATGTCCCATATGTTTCTAACGTCCCAGACGTCCTAGATGTCCCATATGTCCTTAACGTCCCAGACGTCCTAGATGTCCCATATGTCCCTAACGTCCCAGACGTCCCATATGTCCCTAACGTCCCAGACGTCCTAGATGTCCCTAAAGTTTCAGACGTCCTAGATGTCCCAAATGTCCCTAACGTCCCAGACGTCCCAGATGTCCCATACGTCCTAGATGTCCCATATGTCCCAAACGTCCCAGACGTCCTAGATGTTCCATATGTCTCTAAAGTCAAAGACGTCCCAGATGTCAAATACGTCCCAGACGCCCTAGATGCCCCATATGTCCCTAACGTTTCAGACGTCCTAGATGTCCCATATGTTCCTAACGTCCCAGACGTCCTAGATATTCCATATGGCCCTAACGTCCTAGACGTCCTAGATGTCCCATATGTTCCTAACGTCCCAGACGTCCTACATGTCCCTAACGTCCCAGACGTACCATACGTCTTAGATGTCCCATATGTCCCTAACGTCCCAGACGTCCTAGATGTCCCATATGTTCCTAACGTCCCAGACGTCCAAGAAGTCCCATATGTCCCTAACGTCCCAGGCGTCCTACATGTCCCATATGTCCATAACGTCCCTAAAGTCTTAGATGTCCCAGATGACCCTAATGTCCCAGACGTCCTAGATGTCCCGAACGTCCCAGACGACCTAGATTTCCCATATGTCCCTGACGTCCCAGACGTCCTAGATTTCCCAATTGTTTCCAACGTCGCAGTCGTCCTAGATGTCCCATATGTCCCTAACGTCCCAGATGTCCCAAACGTCCCAGACGTAATAGATGTCCCTAACGTCCCAGACGTCCCATACGTCTTAGATGTCCCATGTGTCCCTAATGTCCCAGACGTTTTAGATGTCCCAAATGTCCCGGACGTCCCAGACGTCCTAGATGCCCCATATCTCCCTAACGTCCCAGACGTCCTAGATTTCCCAATTGTTGCCAACGTCGCAGACGTTATAGATGTCCCATATGTCCCTAACGTCCCAGATGTCCCTAACGTCCCAGACGTCCTAAATGTCCCATACGTTCCTAACGTACAAAACGTCACAGATGTCCCAGAATCCTCATATGTCTCTAACGTCCCAGACGTCCCAGATGTCCTGGATGTCCCATATGTCCCTAACGTCCCATACGTCGCAGATGTCTCATATGTCCCTAACGTCCCAGACCTGTTAGATGTCCCATATGTCTCTAACGTCCCAGATGTCCCATACGTCAGAGATGTCCCATACGTCTCAGATGTCCTAGATGTCCCATATGTCCCTACCGCCCCAGACGTCCTAGATGTCCCATATGTCCTTAACATCCCAGACGTCCTAGATGTCCAATATGTCCCTAACGTCTCAGACTTCCTAGATGCCCATATGTCCCTAACGTCTCAGACGTCCTAGATGTCCCATATGTCCCTAACGTCCCAAACGTCCTAGATGTCCCATATGTCCTTAACATCCCAGACGTCCTAGATGTCCCATATGTCCCTAACGTCTCAGACGTCCTAGATGTCCCATATGTCCCTAGCGTCCCAGGCGTCCTAGATGTTCCTAACGTCTCAGACGTCCCATATGTCCCTAACGACCCAGACGTCCCATATGTCCCTACCGTCCCAGACGTCCTAGATGTCCCATATGTGCCTAACGTCAAAGACGTCGCAGATGTCCCATACGTCCCAGACGTCCTAGATGCCCCATATGTCCCTAACGTCTCAGATGTCCTAGATGTCCCATATGTCGCTAGCGTCCCAGGCGTCCTAGATGTTCCTAACGTCTCAGACGTCCCATATGTCCCTAACGACCCAGATGTCCCATATGTCCCTAACGTCCCAGACGTCCAAGATGTCCCATATGTCCCTAACGTCCCAGACGTCCTTCATGTACCATATGTCCCTAACGTCTCAGACGTCCTAGATATCCCATATGTCCCTAACGTCCCTAACGACCCAGATGTCCCATATGTTCCTAACGTCCCAGACGTCCTAGATATCCCATATGTCCCTAACGTCCCAGACGTCCTACATGTCCCATATGTTCCTAACGTCAAAGACGTCCTAGATGTCCCATATGTCCCTAACGTCCCAGATGTCCCATGTGTCCGTTCCTAAAGTCCCAGACGTCCTAGATCTAAAGTCTCAGGCGTCCTAGATGTCCCTAACGTCCCAGACGTTCCAGATGTCCCATACGTCCTAGATGTCCCGTATGTCCCTAACGTCCCAGACGTCCTAGATGTCCCATGTCTCTAACGTCCCAGACGTCCCAGATGTCCTATACGTCCTAGATGCCACATGTTCCTCACGTTTCAGACGTCCTACATATCCCATATATCCCCAACGTTCCAGACGTCCTAGATGTCCCATATGTCCCATACGTCCCAGACGTCCTAACGTCATAGATGTCGCATATGACCCTAAACTCTCAGACGTCTTAGATGTCCCTAACGTACCAGACGTCCTATACGTCCCAGACGTCCTAGATGTCCCATATATCTCTAAAGTCCCAGACGTCCCATATGTCCCATACGCCCCAGACGTCCTATATGCCCCATATGTCAGTAACGTTTCAGACGTCCTAGATGTTTCATATGTTCCTAACGTCCCAGACGTCTTAGATATCCCATATGTAACTAACGTCCCAGACGTCCTAGATGTCCCATATGTTCCTAACGTCCTAGACGTCCCAAACGACCTAGACGACCCATGTCCCTAAAGTCTCAAACGTCCTAGACGTCCCAGATGTCCCATATGTCTCTAACGTCCTAGACGTCCCAGATGTCCCATATGTTCCTAACGTCCGAGACGTCTCAGATGTCCCATATGTCTCTAACGTCCTAGACGTCCCAGATGTCCCATATGTCTCTAACGTCCTAGACGTCTCAGATGTCCCATATGTTCCTAACGTCCCAGACGTCCTAGATGTCCCATATGTCCTTAACGTCCCAGACATCCCAGATGTCCCATATATCTCTAACGTCCTAGACGTCCCAGATGTCTCTAACGTCCTAGACGTCCCAGATGTCCTATATGTTTCTAACGTCCTAGACGTCCCAGATGTCCCATATGTTCCTAACGTCCCAGACGTCCTAGATGTCCCATATGTCCTTAACGTCCCAGACGTCCTAGATGTCCCATATGTCCCTTACGTCCCAGATGTCCCATATGTCTCTAACGTCCTAGACGTCCCAGATGTCCCATATGTCCTTAACGTCCCAGACGTCCTAGATGTCCCATATGTCCCTTACGTCCCAGATGTCCCATATGTCTCTAACGTCCTAGACGTCCCAAATGTCCCATATGTCTCTAACGTCCTAGACGTCCCAGATGTCCCATATGTCCCTAACCTCCCAGACGTCCTAGATGGCCCATATGTCCCTAACGTCTCAGACGTCCTAGACGTCCCAAACGACCTAGACGACCCATGTCCCTAAAGTCTCAAACGTCCTAGACGTCTCAGATGTCCCATATGTCTCTAACGTCCTAGACGTCCCAGATGTCCCATATGTTCCTAACGTCCGAGACGTCTCAGATGTCCCATATGTCTCTAACGTCCTAGACGTCCCAGATGTCCCATATGTCTCTAACGTCCTAGACGTCTCAGATGTCCCATATGTTCCTAACGTCCCAGACGTCCTAGATGTCCCATATGTCCTTAACGTCCCAGACATCCCAGATGTCCCATATATCTCTAACGTCCTAGACGTCCCAGATGTCTCTAACGTCCTAGACGTCCCAGATGTCCTATGTGTTTCTAACGTCCTAGACGTCCCAGATGTCCCATATGTTCCTAACGTCCCAGACGTCCTAGATGTCCCATATGTCCTTAACGTCCCAGACGTCCTAGATGTCCCATATGTCTCTTACGTCCCAGATGTCCCATATGTGTCTAACGTCCTAGACGTCCCAGATGTCCCATATGTCCTTAACGTCCCAGACGTCCTAGATGTCCCATATGTCCCTTACGTCTTAGATGTCCCATATGTCTCTAACGCCCTAGACGTCCCAGATGTCCCATATGTCTCTAACGTCCTAGACGTCCCAGATGTCCCATATGTCCCTAACCTCCCAGACGTCCTAGATGTCCCATATGTCCCTTACGTCCCAGATGTCCCATATGTCTCTAACGTCCTAGACGTCCCAGATGTCCCATATGTCTCTAAGGTCCTAGACGTCCCAGATGTCCCATATGTTCCTAACGTCCCAGACGTCCTAGATGTCCCATATGTCCTTAACGTCCCAGACGTCCTAGATGTCCCATATGTCCCTAACGTCCCAGACGTCCCATATGTCCCTAACGTCCCAGACGTCCTAGATGTCCCAAATGTCCCTAACGTCCCAGACGTCCCAGATGTCCTATACGTCCTAGATGTCCCATATGTCCCTAACGTCCCAGACGTCCTAGATGTTCCATATGTCTCTAAAGTCAAAGACGTCCCAGACGCACTAGATGCCCTATATGTCCCTAACGTTTCAGACGTCCTAGATGTCCAATATGTTCCTAACGTCCCAGACGTCCTAGATATTCCATATGTCCCTAACGTCCCAGACGTCCTAGATGTCCCATATGTTCCTAACGTCCCAGACGTCCTACATGTCCCTAACGTCCCAGACGTACCATACGTCTTAGATGTCCCATATGTCCCTAACGTCTCAGACGTCCTAGATGTCCCATATGTCCCTAACGTCCCAGACGTCTAAGATGTCCCATATGTCCCTAACGTCCAAGGCGTCCTACATGTCCCACATGTCCATAACAACCCAAAAGTCCTAGATGTCCCATATGTCCCTAATGTCCCAGACGTCCTAGATGTCCTATATGTCCCTAACGTCCCAAATGTCCCTAATGTCCCAGACGTCCTAGATGTCCCGAACGTCCCAGACGACCTAGATGCCCCATATCTCCCTAACGTCCCAGACGTCCTAGATGTCCCATATGTCCCTGACGTCGTAGACGTCTTAGATGTCCAATATGTCCCTAACGTACCAGATGTCCCTAACGTCCCAGACGTCCTAGATGTCCCTAACGTCCCAGACGTCCTACATGTCCCATATGTCCCTAACGTCCCAAAAGTTCTAGATGTCCCATATGTCCCTAATGTCCCAGACGTCCTAGATGTCCCATATGTTCCTAACGTCCCGGACGTCCTAGATGTCCCAAATGTCCCGGACGTCCCAGACGTCCTAGATTTCCCAAATGTCCCGGACGTCCCAGACGTCTTAGATGCCCCATATCTCCCTAACGTCCCAGACGTCCTAAATGTCCCAAATGTCCCGGACGTCCCAGACGTCCTAGATTTCCCAAATGTCCCGGACGTCCCATACGTCTTAGATGTCCCATATGTCCCTAATGTCCCAGACGTCCTAGATGTCCCAAATGTCCCGGACGTCCCAGACGTCTTAGATGCCCCATATCTCCCTAACGTCCCAGACGTCCTAAATGTCCCATATGTCCCTGACGTCCCAGACGTCCTAGATTTCCCAATTGTTGCCAGCGTCGCAGACGTTATAGATGTTCCATATGTCCCTAACGTCGTAGACGTCCTAGATGTCCAATATGTCCCTAACGTCCCAGATGTCCCTAACGTCCCAGACGTCCTAGATGTCTCATATGTTCCTAACGTACAAGACGTCACAGATGTCCCAGAATCCTCACATGTCTCTAACGTCCCAGACGTCCCAGATGTCCTGGATGTCCCATATGTCCCTAACGTCCCATACGTCCCAGATGTCTCATATGTCCCTAACGTCCCAGACATGTTAGATGTCCCATATGTCTCTAACGTCCCAGATGTCCCATACGTCAGAGATGTCCCATACGTCTCAGATGTCCTAGATGTCCCATATGTCCCTAACGCCCCAGACGTCCTAATGTCCCATATGTCCTTAACATCCCAGACGTCCTAGATGTCCCATAAGTCCCTAACGTCTCAGACTTCCTAGATGCCCATATGTCCCTAACGTCTCAGACGTCCTAGATGTCCCATATGTCCTTAACATCCCAGACGTCCTAGATGTCCCATATGTCCCTAACGTCTCAGACGTCCTAGATGTCCCATATGTCCCTAGCGTCCCAAGCGTCCTAGATGTTCCTAACGTCTCAGACGTCCCATATTTCCCTAACGACCCAGACGTCCCATATGTCCCTACCGTCCCAGACGTCATAGATGTCCCATATGTGCCTAACGTCCAAGACGTCGCAGATGTCCCATACGTCCCAGACGTCCTAGATGGCCCATATGTCCCTAACGTCTCAGACGTCCTAGATGTCCCATATGTCCCTATCGTCCCAGGCGTCCTAGATGTTCCTAACGTCTCAGACGTCCCATATGTCCCTAACGATCCAGATGTCCCATATGTCCCTAACGTCCCAGACGTCCAAGATGTCCCATATGTCCCTAACGTCCCAGACGTCCTACATGTACCATATGTCCCTAACGTCCCAGACGTCCTAGATATCCCATATGTCCCTAACGTCCCTAACGACCCAGATGTCCCATATGTCCCTAACGTCCCAGACGTCCTAGATATTCCATTTGCCCTAACGTCCCAGACGTCCTACATCTCCCATATGTTCCTAACGTCAAAGACGTCCTAGACGTCCCATATGTCCGTTCCTAACGTCCCAGACGTCCTAGATTTAAAGTCTCAGGCGTCCTAGATGTCCCTAACGTCCCAGACGTTCCAGATGTCCCATACGTCCTAGATGTCCCGTATGTCCCTAACGTCCCAGACGTCCTAGATGTCCCATGTCTCTAACGTCCCAGACGTCCCAGATGTACCATACGTCCTAGATGCCACATGTTCCACACGTTTCAGACGTCCTAGATATCCCATATATCCCCAACGTTCCAGACGTCCTAGATGTCCCATATGTCCCAGACGTCCCAGACGTCCCATATGTCCCTAATGTCAAAGACGTCATAGATGTCGCATATGACCCTAAACTCTCAGACGTCTTAGATGTCCTTAACGTACCTGACGTCCTATACGTTCCAGACGTCCTAGATGTCCCATATATCTCTAAAGTCCCAGACGTCCCATATGTCCCATACGCCGCAGACGTCCTATATGCCCCATATGTCCCTAACGTTTCAGACGTCCTAGATGTTCCATATGTTCTTAACGTCCCAGACGTCTTAGATATCTCATATGTCCCTACCGTCCCAGACGTCCTAGATGTCCTATATGTTCCTAACGTACTAGACGTCCCAAACGACCTAGACGACCCATGTCCCTAAAGTCTCAAACGTCCTAGATGTCCCATATGTCCCTAACGTCCCAGACGTTCCAGATGTCCCGTACGTCCGATGTCCCATATGTCCCTAACGTCCCAGACGTCCTAGATGTCCCATATGTCTCTAACGCCTTAGATGTCCCATACGTCCTAGATGCCACATGTCCCTAACGTTTCAGACGTCCTAGATGTCCTATATGTCCCTAACGTCCCAGACGCCCTAGATGCCCCATATGTTGCTAACGTCAAAGACGTCTTAGATGTCCCATATGTCCCTAACGTCCCAGATGTAACATATGTCCCTTACGTCCCAGACGTCTTAGATGTCACATATGTCACTAACGTCCCAGACGTCCTATATGTCCCTAACGTCCCAGACGTTCCAGACGTCCTAGATGTCCCATATGTCCCTAACGTCCCAGACGTCTTAGATGTCCCATATGTCCCTAAAGTCCCAGACGTCCTAGATGTCCCATATGCCCCTAACGTCCTAGATGTCCCATATGTCCCTAACGTCCCAGACGTCCTAGATATCCCATATGTCCCTAACGTCAGAGACGTCCTAGATGTCCCATATGTTCCTAACGTCAAAGACGTCCTAGATGTCCCATACGTCCCTAACGTCCCAGATGTCCTATATGTCCCTAACGTCCCAGACGTCCTAGATGTCCCATGTCTCTAACGTCCCAGACGTCCCAGATGTACCATACGTCCTAGATGCCACATGTTCCACACGTTTCAGACGTCCTAGATATCCCATATATCCCCAACATTCCAGACGTCCTAGATGTCCCATATGTCCCAGACGTCCCAGACGTCCCATATGTCCCTAACGTCAAAGACGTCATAGATGTCGCATATGACCCTAACTCTCAGACGTCTTAGATGTCCCTAACGTACCTGACGTCCTATACGTTCCAGACGTCCTAGATGTCCCATATATCTCTAAAGTCCCAGACGTCCCATATGTCCCATACGCCGCAGACGTTCTATATGCCCCATATGTCCCTAACGTTTCAGACGTCCTAGATGTTCCATATGTTCCTCACGTCCCAGACGTCTTAGATATCCCATATGTCCCTACCGTCCCAGACGTCCTAGATGTCCCATATGTTCCTAACGTACTAGACGTCCCAAACGACCTAGACGACCCATGTCCCTAAAGTCCCAAACGTCCTAGATGTCCCATATGTCCCTAACGTCCCAGACGTTCCAGATGTCCCGTACGTCCGATGTCCCATATGTCCCTAACGTCCCAGACGTCCTAGATGTCCCATATGTCTCTAACGCCTTAGATGTCCCATACGTCCTAGATGCCACATGTCCCTAACGTTTCAGACGTCCTAGATGTCCTATATGTCCCTATCGTCCCAGACGCCCTAGATGCCCCATATGTTGCTAACGTCAAAGACGTCTTAGATGTCCCATATGTCCCTAACGTCCCAGATGTAACATATGTCCCTTACGTCCCAGACGTCTTAGATGTCACATATGTCCCTAACATCCCAGACGTCCTATATGTCCCTAACGTCCCAGACGTTCCAGACGTCCTAGATGTCCCATATGTCCCTAACGTCCCAGACGTCTTAGGTGTCCCATATGTCCCTAAAGTCCCAGACGTCCTAGAGGTCCCATATGCCCCTAACGTCCTAGATGTCCCATATGTCCCTAATGTCCCAGACGTCCTAGATATCCCATATGTCCCTAACGTCAGAGACGTCCTAGATGTCCCATATGTTCCTAACGTCAAAGACGTCCTAGATGTCCCATACGTCCCTAACGTCCCAGATGTCCCATATGTCCCTAACGTCCCAGACGTTCCAGATGTCCCATACGTCCTAGATGTCCAATATGTCCCTAACGTCCCAGACGTCTTAGATGTCCCGAACGTCCCAGACGACCTAGATGCCCCATATTTCCCTAACGTCCCAGACGTCCTAGATGTCCCATATGTCCCTGACGTCCCAGACGTCCTAGATTTCCCAATTGTTTCCAACGTCGCAGACGTCCTAGATGTCCCATATGTCCCTAACGTCGTAGACGTCCTAGATGTCCAATATGTCCCTAACGTACCAGATGTCCCTAACGTCCCAGACGTCCTAGATGTCCCTAACGTCCCAGACGTCTAAGATGTCCCATATGTCCCTAACGTCCCAGACGTCCTACATGTCCCATATGTCCCTAACGTCCCAAAAGTCCTAGATGTCCCATATGTCCCTAATGTCCCAGACGTCCTAGATGTCCCATATGTTCCTAACGTTCCGGACGTCCTAGATGTCCCTAACGTCCCAGCCGTCCCATACGTCTTAGATGTCCCATATGTCCCTAATGTCCCAGACGTCCTAGATGTCCCAAATGTCCCGGACGTCCCAGAGGTCCTAGATGCCCCATATCTCCCTAACGTCCCAGACGCCCTAAATGTCCCATATGTCATTGACGTCCCAAACGTCCTAGATTTCCCAATTGTTGCCAACGTCGCAGACGTTATAGGTGTCCCATATGTCCCTAACGTCGTAGACGTCCTAGATGTCCAATATGTCCCTAACGTCCCAGATGTCCCTAACGTCCCAGACGTTGTAGATGTCCCATATGCTCCTAACGTACAAGACGTCACAGATGTCCCAGAATCCTCATATGTCTCTAACGTCCCAGACGTCCCAGATGTCCTGGATGTCCCATATGTCCCTAACGTCCCAGACATGTTAGATGTCCCATATGTCTCTAACGTCCCAGATGTCCCATTCGTCAGAGATGTCCCATACGTCTCAGATGTCCTAGATGTCCCATATGTCTCTAACGTCTCAGACTTCCTAGATGCCCATATGTCCCTAACGTCTCAGACGTCCTAGATGTCCCATATGTCTCTAAAGTCCCAGACGTCCTAGATGTCCCATATGTCACTAAAGTCCCAGACGTCCTAGATGTCCCATATGTTCCTAACGTCCCGGACGTCCTAGATGTCCCTAACGTCCCAGACGTCCCATACGTCTTAGATGTCCCATATGTCCCTAATGTCCCAGACGTCCTAGATGTCCCAAATGTCCCGGACGTCCCAGACGTCCTAGATGCCCCATATCTCCCTAACGTCCCAGACGTCCTAAATGTCCCATATGTCCCTGACGTCCCAGACGTCCTAGATTTCCCAATTGTTGCCAACGTCGCAGACGTTATAGATATCCCATAAGTCCCTAACGTCGTAGACGTCCTAGATGTCCAATATGTCCCTAACGTCCCAGATGTCCCTAACGTTCCAGACGTCCTAGATGTCCCATATGTTCCTAACGTACAAGACGTCACAGATGTCCCAGAATCCTCATATGTCTCTAACGTCCCAGACGTCCCAGATGTCCTGGATGTCCCATATGTCCCTAACGTCCCATACGTCCCAGATGTCCCATATGTCCCTAACGTCCCAGACATGTTAGATGTCCCATATGTCTCTAACGTCCCAGATGTCCCATACGTCAGAGATGTCCCATACGTCTCAGATGTCCTAGATGTCCTATATGTCCTTAACATCCCAGACGTCCTAGATGTCCCATATGTCCCTAACGTCTCAGACTTCCTAGATGCCCATATGTCCCTAACATCTCAGACGTCCTAGATGTCCCATATGTCCCTAACGTCCCAGACGTCCTAGATGTCCCATATGTCCCTAACGTCTCAGACGTCCTAGATGTCCCATATGTCCCTAGCGTCCCAGGCGTCCTAGATGTTCCTAACGTCTCAGACGTCCCATATTTCCCTAACGACCCAGACGTCCCATATGTCCCTACCGTCCCAGACGTCATAGATGTCCCATATGTGCCTAACGTCCAAGACGTCGCAGATGTCCCATACGTCCCAGACGTCCGAGATGCCCCATATGTCCCTAACGTCTCAGACGTCCTAGATGTCCCATATGTCCCTACCGTCCCAGGCGTCCTAGATGTTCCTAACGTCTCAGACGTCCCATATGTCCCTAACGACCCAGATGTCCCATATGTCTTTAACGTCCCAGACGTCCAAGATGTCCCATATGTCCCTAACGTCCCAGACGTCCTACATGTACCATATGTCCCTAACGTCCCAGACGTCCTAGATATTCCATATGCCCTAACGTTCCAGACGTCCTACATGTCCCATATGTTCCTAACGTCAAAGACGTCCTAGATGTCCCATATGTCCGTTCCTAACGTCCCAGACGTCCTAGATCTAAAGTCTCAGGCGTCCTAGATGTCCCTAACGTCCCAGACGTTCCAGATGTCCCATACGTCCTAGATGTCCCGTATGTCCCTAACGTCCCAGACGTCCTAGATGTCCCATGTCTCTAACGTCCCAGACGTCTCAGATGTACCATACGTCCTAGATGCTACATGTTCCACACGTTTCAGACGTCCTAGATATCCCATATATCCCCAATGTTCCAGACGTCCTAGATGTCCCATATGTCCCAGACGTCCCAGACGTCCCATATGTCCCTAACGTCAAAGACGTCATAGATGTCACATATGACCCTAAACTCTCAGACGTCTTAGATGTCCCTAACGTACCAGACGTCCTATACGTCCCAGACGTCCTAGATGTCCCACATATCTCTAAAGTCCCAGACGTCCCATATGTCCCATACGCCCCAGACGTCCTATATGCCCCATATGTCCCTAACGTTTCAGACGTCCTAGATGTCCCATATGTTCCTAACGTCCCAGACGTCTTAGATATCCCAAATGTCCCTACCGTCCCAGACGTCCTAGATGTCCCATATGTTCCTAACGTACTAGACGTCCCAAACGACTTAGACGACCCATGTCTTTAAAGTCTCAAACGTCCTAGATGTCCCATATGTCCCTAACGTCCCAGACGTTCCAGATGTCCCGTACGTCCGATGTCCCATATGTCCCTAACGTCCCAAACGTCCTAGATGTCCCATATGTCTCTAACGCCCCAGATGCCCCATACGTCCTCGATGCCACATGTCCCTAACGTTTCAGACGTCCTAGATGTCCCATATGTCCCTAACGTCCCAGACGCCCTAGATGCCCCATATGTTGCTAACGTCAAAGACGTCTTAGATGTCCCATATGTCCCTAACGTCCCAGATGTCCCATATGTCCCTTACGTCCCAGACGTCTTAGATGTCACATATGTCCCTAACGTCCCAGACGTCCTATATGTCCCTAACGTCCCAGACGTTCCAGACGTCCTAGATGTCCCATATGTCCCTAACGTCCCAGACGTCTTAGATGTCCCACATGTCCCTAACGTCCCAGACGTCCTAGATGTCCCATATGCCCCTAACGTCCTAGATGTCCCATATGTCCCTAACGTCCCAGACGTCCTAGATATCCCATATGTCCCTAACGTCAGACACGTCCTAGATGTCCCAGATGTTCCTAACGTCAAAGACGTCCTAGATGTCCCATACGTCCCTAACGTCCCGGATGTCCCATATGTCCGTCTCTAACGTCCTAGACGTCCTAGACGTCCCTAAAGTCTCAGACGTCCTAGATGTTCCAGATGTCCCTAACGTCCCAGACGTACCAGATGTCCCATACGTCCTAGATGTCCAATATGTCCCTAACGTCCCAGACGACCTAGATGCCCCATATTTCCCTAACGTCCCAGACGTCCTAGATGTCCCATATGTCCCTGACGTCCCAGACGTCCTAGATTTTCCAAGTGTTTCCAACGTCGCAAACGTCCTAGATGTCCCATATGTCCCTAACGTCGTAGACGTCCTAGATGTCCAATATGTCCCTAACGTACCAGATGTTTCTAACGTCCCAGACGTCTAAGATGCCCCATATGTCCCTAACGTCCCAGACGTCCTACATGTCCCATATGTCCCTAACGTCCCAAAAGTCCTAGATGTCCCATATGTCCCTAATGTCCCAGACGTCCTAGATGTCCCATATGTTCCTAACGTTCCGGACGTCCTAGATGTCCCTAACGTCCCAGACGTCCCATAAGTCTTAGATGTCCCATATGTCCCTAATGTCCCAGACGTCCTAGATGTCCCAAATGTCCCATACGTCCCAGACGTCCGAGATGCCCCATATGTCCCTAACGTCTCAGACGTCCTAGATGTCCCATATGTCCCTACCGTCCCAGGCGTCCTAGATGTTCCTAACCTCTCAGACGTCCCATATGTCCCTAACGACCCAGATGTCCCATATGTCTTTAACGTCCCAGACGTCCAAGATGTCCCATATGTCCCTAACGTCCCAGACGTCCTACATGTACCATATGTCCCTAACGTCCCAGACGTCCTAGATATTCCATATGCCCTAACGTTCCAGACGTCCTACATGTCCCATATGTTCCTAACGTCAAAGACGTCCTAGATGTCCCATATGTCCGTTCCTAACGTCCCAGACGTCCTAGATCTAAAGTCTCAGGCGTCCTAGATGTCCCTAACGTCCCAGACGTTCCAGATGTCCCATACGTCCTAGATGTCCCGTATGTCCCTAACGTCCCAGACGTCCTAGATGTCCCATGTCTCTAACGTCCCAGACGTCTCAGATGTACCATACGTCCTAGATGCTACATGTTCCACACGTTTCAGACGTCCTAGATATCCCATATATCCCCAACGTTCCCGACGTCCTAGATGTCCCATATGTCCCAGACGTCCCAGACGTCCCATATGTCCCTAACGTCAAAGACGTCATAGATGTCACATATGACCCTAAACTCTCAGACGTCTTAGATGTCCCTAACGTACCAGACGTCCTATACGTCCCAGACGTCCTAGATGTCCCACATATCTCTAAAGTCCCAGACGTCCCATATGTCCCATACGCCCCAGACGTCCTATATGCCCCATATGTCCCTAACGTTTCAGACGTCCTAGATGTCCCATATGTTCCTAACGTCCCAGACGTCTTAGATATCCCATATGTCCCTACCGTCCCAGACGTCCTAGATGTCCCATATGTTCCTAACGTACTAGACGTCCCAAACGACCTAGACGACCCATGTCTTTAAAGTCTCAAACGTCCTAGATGTCCCATATGTCCCTAACGTCCCAGACGTTCCAGATGTCCCGTACGTCCGATGTCCCATATGTCCCTAACGTCCCAAACGTCCTAGATGTCCCATATGTCTCTAACGCCCCAGATGCCCCATACGTCCTCGATGCCACATGTCCCTAACGTTTCAGACGTCCTAGATGTCCCATATGTCCCTAACGTCCCAGACGCCCTAGATGCCCCATATGTTGCTAACGTCAAAGACGTCTTAGATGTCCCATATGTCCCTAACGTCCCAGATGTCCCATATGTCCCTTACGTCCCAGACGTCTTAGATGTCACATATGTCCCTAACGTCCCAGACGTCCTATATGTCCCTAACGTCCCAGACGTTCCAGACGTCCTAGATGTCCCATATGTCCCTAACGTCCCAGACGTCTTAGATGTCCCACATGTCCCTAACGTCCCAGACGTCCTAGATGTCCCATATGCCCCTAACGTCCTAGATGTCCCATATGTCCCTAACGTCCCAGACGTCCTAGATATCCCATATGTCCCTAACGTCAGACACGTCCTAGATGTCCCAGATGTTCCTAACGTCAAAGACGTCCTAGATGTCCCATACGTCCCTAACGTCCCGGATGTCCCATATGTCCGTCTCTAACGTCCTAGACGTCCTAGACGTCCCTAAAGTCTCAGACGTCCTAGATGTTCCAGATGTCTCTAACGTCCCAGACGTACCAGATGTCCCATACGTCCTAGATGTCCAATATGTCCCTAACGTCCCAGACGACCTAGATGCCCCATATTTCCCTAACGTCCCAGACGTCCTAGATGTCCCATATGTCCCTGACGTCCCAGACGTCCTAGATTTTCCAAGTGTTTCCAACGTCGCAAACGTCCTAGATGTCCCATATGTCCCTAACGTCGTAGACGTCCTAGATGTCCAATATGTCCCTAACGTACCAGATGTTTCTAACGTCCCAGACGTCTAAGATGCCCCATATGTCCCTAACGTCCCAGACGTCCTACATGTCCCATATGTCCCTAACGTCCCAAAAGTCCTAGATGTCCCATATGTCCCTAATGTCCCAGACGTCCTAGATGTCCCATATGTTCCTAACGTTCCGGACGTCCTAGATGTCCCTAACGTCCCAGACGTCCCATAAGTCTTAGATGTCCCATATGTCCCTAATGTCCCAGACGTCCTAGATGTCCCAAATGTCCCATACGTCCCAGACGTCCGAGATGCCCCATATGTCCCTAACGTCTCAGACGTCCTAGATGTCCCATATGTCCCTACCGTCCCAGGCGTCCTAGATGTTCCTAACCTCTCAGACGTCCCATATGTCCCTAACGACCCAGATGTCCCATATGTCTTTAACGTCCCAGACGTCCAAGATGTCCCATATGTCCCTAACGTCCCAGACGTCCTACATGTACCATATGTCCCTAACGTCCCAGACGTCCTAGATATTCCATATGCCCTAACGTTCCAGACGTCCTACATGTCCCATATGTTCCTAACGTCAAAGACGTCCTAGATGTCCCATATGTCCGTTCCTAACGTCCCAGACGTCCTAGATCTAAAGTCTCAGGCGTCCTAGATGTCCCTAACGTCCCAGACGTTCCAGATGTCCCATACGTCCTAGATGTCCCGTATGTCCCTAACGTCCCAGACGTCCTAGATGTCCCATGTCTCTAACGTCCCAGACGTCTCAGATGTACCATACGTCCTAGATGCTACATGTTCCACACGTTTCAGACGTCCTAGATATCCCATATATCCCCAACGTTCCCGACGTCCTAGATGTCCCATATGTCCCAGACGTCCCAGACGTCCCATATGTCCCTAACGTCAAAGACGTCATAGATGTCACATATGACCCTAAACTCTCAGACGTCTTAGATGTCCCTAACGTACCAGACGTCCTATACGTCCCAGACGTCCTAGATGTCCCACATATCTCTAAAGTCCCAGACGTCCCATATGTCCCATACGCCCCAGACGTCCTATATGCCCCATATGTCCCTAACGTTTCAGACGTCCTAGATGTCCCATATGTTCCTAACGTCCCAGACGTCTTAGATATCCCATATGTCCCTACCGTCCCAGACGTCCTAGATGTCCCATATGTTCCTAACGTACTAGACGTCCCAAACGACCTAGACGACCCATGTCTTTAAAGTCTCAAACGTCCTAGATGTCCCATATGTCCCTAACGTCCCAGACGTTCCAGATGTCCCGTACGTCCGATGTCCCATATGTCCCTAACGTCCCAAACGTCCTAGATGTCCCATATGTCTCTAACGCCCCAGATGCCCCATACGTCCTCGATGCCACATGTCCCTAACGTTTCAGACGTCCTAGATGTCCCATATGTCCCTAACGTCCCAGACGCCCTAGATGCCCCATATGTTGCTAACGTCAAAGACGTCTTAGATGTCCCATATGTCCCTAACGTCCCAGATGTCCCATATGTCCCTTACGTCCCAGACGTCTTAGATGTCACATATGTCCCTAACGTCCCAGACGTCCTATATGTCCCTAACGTCCCAGACGTCTTAGATGTCACATATGTCCCTAACGTCCCAGACGTCCTATATGTCCCTAACGTCCCAGACGTTCCAGACGTCCTAGATGTCCCATATGTCCCTAACGTCCCAGACGTCTTAGATGTCCCACATGTCCCTAACGTCCCAGACGTCCTAGATGTCCCATATGCCCCTAACGTCCTAGATGTCCCATATGTCCCTAACGTCAGACACGTCCTAGATGTCCCAGATGTTCCTAACGTCAAAGACGTCCTAGATGTCCCATACGTCCCTAACGTCCCGGATGTCCCATATGTCCGTCTCTAACGTCCTAGACGTCCTAGACGTCCCTAAAGTCTCAGACGTCCTAGATGTTCCAGATGTCCCTAACGTCCCAGACGTACCAGATGTCCCATACGTCCTAGATGTCCAATATGTCCCTAACGTCCCAGACGACCTAGATGCCCCATATTTCCCTAACGTCCCAGACGTCCTAGATGTCCCATATGTCCCTGACGTCCCAGACGTCCTAGATTTTCCAAGTGTTTCCAACGTCGCAGACGTCCTAGATGTCCCATATGTCCCTAACGTCGTAGACGTCCTAGATGTCCAATATGTCCCTAACGTACCAGATGTTTCTAACGTCCCAGACGTCTAAGATGCCCCATATGTCCCTAACGTCCCAGACGTCCTACATGTCCCATATGTCCCTAACGTCCCAAAAGTCCTAGATGTCCCATATGTCCCTAATGTCCCAGACGTCCTAGATGTCCCATATGTTCCTAACGTTCCGGACGTCCTAGATGTCCCTAACGTCCCAGACGTCCCATAAGTCTTAGATGTCCCATATGTCCCTAATGTCCCAGACGTCCTAGATGTCCCAAATGTCCCGGACGTCCCAGACGTCCTAGATGCCCCATATCTCCCTGACGTCCCAGACGTCCTAGATTTCCCAATTGTTGCCAACGTCGCAGACGTTATAGGTGTCCCATATGTCCCTAACGTCGTAGACGTCTTAGATGTCCAATATGTCCCTAACGTCCCAGATGTCCCTAACGTCCCAGACGTCCTAGATGTCCCATATGTTCCTAACGTACAACACGTCACAGATGTCCCAGGATCCTCATATGTCTCTAACGTCCCAGACGTCCCAGATGTCCTGGATGTCCCATATGTCCCTAACGTCCCATACGTCCCAGATGTCCCATATGTCCCTAACGTCCCAGACATGTTAGATGTCCCATATGTCTCTAACGTCTCAGATGTCCTATTCGTCGGAGATGTCCCATACGTCTCAGATGTCCTAGATGTCCCATATGTCCCTAACGCCCCAGACGTCCTAGATGTCCCATATGTCCTTAACATCCCAGACGTCCTAGATGTCCCATATGTCCTTAACGTCTCAGACTTTCTAGATGCCCATATGTCCCTAACTTCTCAGAAGTCCTAGATGTCCCATATGTCTCTAACGTCCCAGACGTCCTAGATGTCCCATATGTCCTTAACATCCCAGACGTCTTAGATGTCCCATATGTCCCTAACGTCTCAGACGTCCTAGATGTCCCATATGTCCCTAGCGTCCCAGGCGTCCTAGATGTTCCTAACGTCTCAGACGTCCCATATGTCCCTAACGACCCAGACGTCCCATATGTCCCTACCGTCCCAGACGTCCTAGATGTCCCATATGTGCCTAACGTCCAAGACGTCGCAGATGTCCTATACGTCCCAGACGTCCTAGATGTCCCATATATCTCTAAAGTCCCAGACGTCCCAGACGTCCTATATGCCCCATATGTCCCTAACGTTTCAGACGTCCTAGATGTCCCATATGTTCCTAACGTCCCAGACGTCTTAGATATCCGATATGTCCCTAACGTCCCAGGCGACCTAGATGTCCCATATGTTCCTAACGTCCCAGACGTCCCAAACGTCCTAGACGTCCCAAACGACCTAGACGTCCCATATGTCCCTAAAGTCTCAGACGTCCTAGATGTCCCATATGTCCCTAACGTCCCAGACGTTCCAGATGTCCCGTACGTCCGATGTCCCATATGTCCCTAACGTCCCAGACGTCCCAGATGTCCCATACGTCCTAGATGCCACATATGTCCCTAACGTTTCAGACGTCCTAAATGTCCCATATGTTCCTAACGTCTAAGACGTCCTAGATATCCCATATGTCCCTAACGTCCCAGCCGCCCTAGATGCCCCATATGTTGCTAACGTCAAAGACGTCCTAGATGTCCCATATGTCCCTAACGTCCCAGACATCCTAGATGTCCTATATGTCCCAAACGTCCCAGACGTCTTAGATATCCCATATGTCCCTAACGTCCCAGATGTCCCTAACGTCCCAGAAATCCCAGATTTCAGAAATGTCCCTAACGTCCCAGACGTCCTAGATGTCCCATATGTCCCTAACCTCCCAGACGTCCTAGATGTCCCATATGTCCCTAACGTCCCAGATGTCCTAGATGTTCCATATGTACCTAACGTCCCAGATGTCTTAGATGTCCCATATGCCCTTAACGTCCCAGATGTCCCATATGTCTCTAACGTCCTAGACGTCCCAGATGTCCCATATGTCTCTATCGTCCTAGACGTCCCAGATGTCCCATATGTTCCTAACGTCCCAGACGTCCTAGATGTCCCATATGTCCTTAACGTCCCAGACGTCCTAGATGTCCCATATGACCCTAACGTCCCAGACGTCCCATATGTCCCTAACGTCCCAGACGTCCTAGATGTCCCTAAAGTCTCAGACGTCCTAGATGTCCCAAATGTCCCTAACGTCCCAGACGTCCCAGATGTCCCATACGTCTAGGATGTCCCATATGTCCCTAACGTCCCAGACGTCCTAGATGTTCCATATGTCTCTCAAGTCAAAGACGTCCCAGATGTAAAATACGTCCCAGACGCCCTAGATGCCCCATATGTCACTAACGTTTCAGACGTCCTAGATGTCCCATATGTTCCTAACGTCCCAGACGTCCTAGATATTCCATATGTCCCTAACGTCCCAGACGTCCTAGATGTCCCATATGTTCCTAACGTCCCAGACGTCCTACATGTCCCTAACGTCCCAGACGTCCTAGATGTTCCATATGTCTCTAAAGTCAAAGACGTCCCAGATGTAAAATACGTCCCAGACGCCCTAGATGCCCCATATGTCCCTAACGTTTCAGACGTCTTAGATGTCCCATATGTTCCTAACGTCCCAGACGTCCTAGATATTCCATATGTCCCTAACGTCCCAGACGTCCTAGATGTCCCATATGTCCCTAACGTCCCAGACGCCCTAGATGCCCCATATGTTGCTAACGTCAAAGACGTCTTAGATGTCCCATATGTCCCTAACGTCCCAGATGTCCTATATGTCCCTAACGTCCCAGATGTCCTATATGTCCCTAACGTCCCAGGCGTTCTAGATGTCCCATATGTCCCTTACGTCCCAGACGTCTTAGATGTCCCATATGTCCCTAACGTCCCAGACGTTCCAGACGTCCTAGATGTCCCATATGTCCCTAACGTCCCAGACGTCTTAGATGTCGCACATGTCCCTAACGTCCCAGACGTCCTAGATGTCCCATATGCCCCTAACGTCCTAGATGTCCCATATGTCCCTAACGTCCCAGACGTCCTAGATATCCCATATGTCCCTAACGTCCCAGACGTCCTAGATGTCCCATATGCTCCTAACGTCAAAGACGTCCTAGATGTCCCATACGTCCCTAACGTCCCAGATGTCCCATATGTCCGTCCATAACGTCCTAGACGTCCTAGACGTCCCTAAAGTCTCAGACGTCCTAGATGTCCCAGATGTCCCTAACGTCCCAGACGTTTCAGATGTCCCATACGTCCTAGATGTCCAATATGTCCCTAACGTCCCAGCCGTCCTAGATGTCCCGAAGGTTCCAGACGACCTAGATGCCCCATATCTCCCTAACGTCCCAGACGTCCTAGATGTCCCATATGTCCCTGACGTCCCAGACGTCCTAGATTTCCCAATTGTTTCCAACGTCGCAGACGTCCTAGACGTCCCATATGTCCCTAACGTCGTAGACGTCCTAGATGTCCAATATGTCCCTAACGTACCAGATGTCCCTAACGTCCCAGACGTCCTAGATGTCCCTAACGTCCCAGACGTCTAAGATGTCCCATATGTCCCTAACGTCCCAGACGTCCTACATGTCCCATATGTCCCTAACGTCCCAAAAGTCCTAGATGTCCCATATGTCCCTAATGTCCCAGACGTCCTAGATGTCCTATATGTTCCTAACGTCCCGGACGTCCTAGATGTCCCATATGTCCCTAGCGCCCAAGGCGTCCTAGATGTTCCTAACGTCTCAGACGTCCCATATGTCCCTAACGACCCAGATGTCCCATATGTCCCTAACGTCCCAGACGTCCAAGATGTCCCATATGTCCCTAACGTCCCAGACGTCCTACATGTACCATATGTCCCTAACGTCCCAGACGTCCTAGATATCCCATATGTCTCTAACGTCCCTAACGACCCAGATGTCCCATATGTCCCTAACGTCCCAGACGTCCTAGATATCCCATATGTCCCTAACGTACCAGACGTCCTACATGTCCCATATGTTCCTAACGTCAAAGACGTCCTAGATGTCCCATATGTCCCTAACGTCCCAGATGTCTCATATGTCCGTTCCTAACGTCCCAGACGTCCTAGATCTAAAGTCTCAGGCGTCCTAGATGTCCCTAACGTCCCAGACGTTCCAGATGTCCCATACGCCCTAGATGTCCCGTATGTCCCTAACGTCCCAGACGTCCTAGATGTCCCATGTCTCTAACGTCCCAGACGTCCCAGATGTACCATACGTCCTAGATGCCACATGTTCCACACGTTTCAGACGTCCTAGATATCCCATATATCCCCAACGTTCCAGACGTCCTAGATGTCCCATATGTCCCAGACGTCCCACACGTCCCATATGTCCCTAACGTCAAAGACGTCATAGATGTCGCATATGACCCTAAACTCTCAGACGTCTTAGATGTCCCTAACGTACCAGACGTCCTATACGTCCCAGACGTCCTAGATGTCCCATATATCTCTAAAATCCCAGACGTCCCATATGTCCCATACGCCCCAGATGTCCCATATGTCCCTAACGTCCCAGACGTCCAAGATGTCCCATATGTCCCTACCGTCCCAGACGTCCTACATGTACCATATGTCCCTGACGTCCCAGACGTCCTAGATTTCCCAATTGTTGCCAACGTCCCAGACGTCCTAGATGTCCCATATATCTCTAAAATCCCAGACGTCCATATGTCCCATACGCCCAGATGTCCTATATGTTCCTAACGTCCGGACGTCCTAGATGTCCCATATGTTCCTAACGTCCCAGACGTTCTAGATGTCCCAAATGTCCCGACGTCCCAAACGTCCTAGATGCCCCATATCTCCCTTACGTCCCAGACGTCCTAAATGTCCCATATGTCCCTGACGTCCCAGACGTCCTAGATTTCCCAATTGTTGCCAACGTCGCAGACGTCATAGATGTCTCATATGACCCTAAAGACCCAGATGTCCTATACGTCCCAGACGTCCTAGATGTCCCATATATCTCTAAAGTCCCAGACGTCCCAGACGTCCTATATGCCCCATATGTCGCTAACGTTTCAGACGTCCTAGATGTCCCATATGTTCCTAACGTCCCAGAAGTTTTAGATACCCGATATGTCCCTAACGTCCCAGGCGACCTAGATGTCCCATATGTTCCTAACGTCCCAGACGTCCCAAACGTCCTAGACGTCCCAAACGACCTAGACGTCCCATATGTCCCTAAAGTCTCAGACGTCCTAGATGTCCATATGTCCCTAACGTCCCAGACGTTCCAGATGTCCCGTACGTCCGATGTCCCTTATGTCCCTAAAGTCCCAGACGTCCTAAATGTCCCATACGTCCTAGATGCCACATATGTCCCTAACGTTTCAGACGTCCTAG